>VXAL01014892.1:10330-29222 GCA_013399475.1 Chauna torquata
GTGGGAAGCCCACGCAGGACCCGTTCGGGAAGGATGGCATCCCGTGGGAGGGACCCCACTTTGGAGCAGGGGAACAGAGAGCGACCATGAAGGAGCGGCAGAGACGAAGCGATATGGGCTGACCGCAGCCCCCATTCCCCGTTCCCCTGCGCCGCTCGGGGGGAGGAGGTAGAAGAGGGTGGATGGGGGGGGAAGGGGTTTTTAGTTTGCTTTTAGTTTCTCACTGCTCTAGTTTGCTAGTTATAGTAATAAATTATACTAATCTCCCTATGTTGAGTCTGTTTTGCCCGTGACGATAATTAGTGAGTAACTTGCTTGTCCTTATCTCAACCCTTAAGCCCTTGTCCATCATATTTTCTCCCCCTGTTTCTTTGAGGAGGGGGAGTGAGCGAGCGGTTGTGGTGGAGGTCACCTGTTTAGCTGGGTGAAACCACCACAACATGTCACTGTAAAAGTTTTATCTACCAAAAAAATAAATCAACTGTTACACCTAAAAATTTCAGCCATGTTTATAACCCTTCTATTTTAAGTATCTGCCTAACGAATAGTTATTTAATAGATCAGTTCTACTTATTTTCATAAATTTACAGACTAATTGAACTTTCTCTTAGCTTGTATTTTGTTGAACTAAGCATGTAGTTTGACTTCCATATTAAAAGGTTGATTCATATAGCTTATATTTCCATGTATATTTACATCTTCATTCAATTTGGTAACATTCTTCTATAATCTATCAGAACTTTTTCAACATTGATTTTTTTTAAAGCTTTAGTTTTCCAAATCTGTTTCCTACCAGCTCTTTGGTTCCTAGTTAAATTTAGCAATGTTACAAAAACAAACAAACAAACAAACAAAACAAACAAAAAAGAACACACCTCTTAAAAATCTGTTTACATTATTAATTTAACTATTGTTAAATTCTAAGGAATCTATAACAACAATAAGTATTTATTGTGAACAGAATTATAAGTGGTATTTAGTTCTGTTATAAAATACCTTCTCACCAATCTCATTTTTAATAAATTATTATATTTAATATGTAAAATGTCATTTTAAATAAGTTTCAGGAATATTTAATATTAAAGCAAGTAGATTTTAGCCATGTAATGAGATTTGCCTGTTTTCTCTCTTTGAGGGAAGTTTTTCTCCAATACGCAATAACACAAGAGAGGTCCAGTTACCATGTCATCAAGCATGCTCTATGGCCCTTGCAGCAAATAAGTTAGGCTTTCTACTGTCCATCTTAGGATATTGATCTAGAAATGATTTAGACATCATTGACCTTCAAGCATCTAGACTGTCCAAAATTCAAAAACAAACAAACAAACAAACAAAACAGGTAATTCTACCTTTAGCAGGATGCTGCACCAGCTCCTGTTAAACCTATGCAGGCTCCCTAAATAAGACAGGAAAGTAATTTTAACATCTTCAATATGGAAAATCTTCCCAACAGTTTTCCAGTTCTCAGCTTCTTTTTATAATCCACACTTCTGGCAGTGTGTAGATTTTAAATGACTTTGTGATATTGCTTTTATTCTCAGCCATAACTCTTTACATCCACGTTAGGTATTATGGGATTTCAGCACTTATTTATGTGTGACAGCTCTTGCAAAAGACAGAAAAAAAAAAAAAAAGAACCCTTAGAAACCTTATTCATTACCTTGGAGTTCCCTCCCTGCTGGCTCTAAGTATTATGTGTTACCGTGAACTATATCCACTGCAAACTACAGTCTCAAAAGAGCAAAATCTTCTTGCCAAGTAGCTTGAGACTTCTTATGGCATGAGTCACTGCCTAGTAGTTTCTTTGGGACAGACTGAATTCAGTTAGTCTAAGTGATTCTGGGTTTCCTTAAAGGTATATCACAATCATTGCTAAGTGCTCTACTATATTTTTCATTTGCAAGAGCAAATACATAGCTTTAAAATTGATGAAAAAATGGATCTGGATACTTAGCTACTCTGATTACTGTTGCTTAAGTTATTGCTTAAGCTATTATAAATAAAGTATTCTGCAATTAGAAATCACCACTGAGAAGCTGCAAACGTGAAAGTGAACAAACCTTCACTTTTATTGGGAGAGATACATATTTGCTTCATATGCTTTGGAAGTGCCACTGAGATAAATATCAGAAGCAGAATGGTTTGTACTTCTTTTAAAATACATAATTTCTTTTGCTAACATGTATACAATCCATCAAGGAACAGGTAAGACATGATAGTTTTCTATGACTGTATTGATTTTTTTGGATTACAAATGTCAAACAAGTCACTGATGAGTTGACTGAAATTAAATAAAATACTAAATGCTGTCTTTCCTTATTTTTGTGTTTACAGTGTTCTCAGTTAAAGACACTATATTACTCACCAGTAAATGGAGACACAATTACTTTCAGTGAATGCACATAGTTTGGAGAATGGACAGCTGCAAGTTTGGAGAATGGACAGCTGCACAGAGAAGGCAGAGAGCTGCTTAATTACCAGAAGCAAATGTTGCATCCCTATCAAGGAGTCTTGAAAGCAGAATAATATGCTTGTAAGTTCAAGGACAAGTAGTAACAAATTATGTCAATCCAAATACTGATCTACTTCAGCCCCTTGGCATCTTCTATTTTACTTTGGTTTCTAAATGAAGACACAAACACCTGTTCTTGCAGCAGATGTTATTTGTTTATTATAGTTCTTCCTGCTGGGTTTTAATCAGCCTTCAGCTGCAGGATCCAGGAGAAATAACAGCCTATAGTACCAGGTTTTCATATATCAGCAGTATAGGTCCAGAAAAAAAAAAAAAATCATACTTCATTTCCATCATATGTTACCAATCGCGTAATTTTTTCTTTCTCATACTGCAAGTTGCCAATTAGAGAATGAATTCATTTATAATGCTAATAAATGAAGTTTTGAACATTATGCCCAGAGGGTGATATTTGATTATGTTCTCCTATTGCAAAGTCTCTAATTTTTGGAAGAAGATTCCCAAACCTCTGCCAATTTGTACTCTTTCCATTCTTTACTTTGAGAAGTATTGTTCAGGGAGAATCAAGAAGCTTAAAAAAATCAAGAAACAAATTAATAATATGTAAATCCCTTTATTCAGATGCAGTTGAAAGAAGAAAAAGTTACTCAAAGGACTCTAGGAGAAGTGGGGTAAAAACTTTCTGTACAGAACTATAAGGTAAAAACACTGAAGCAATTATATAGAGACATCTGCCTATTAAGAAAGTGTTCCTTCATATGTTTAAAAGTTCTGATCCTTATTAAATAGTGTCTTCTATTCATGATCAGCATGCAATATTAATAGTTATATTTATTGTCTGTCATTAATAGAATGAAGTCATGGGCTGCAGACTGCTAAATGCTGTGCGAAAATGTTATATAAATTTTGCTTAGTACTAAAGCAGTTATTCAATAAAGCTTATAGAATACAAGAATCTGGTTAAGATACAGGAAGATAAAGGTTGAAAAATTGAGATTTTACTGTGTGGAATGATGGATAGTTGCATTAGATCAACAGCATAGATTTCATGTTTCTGTGTTTTTAATTGCAAAGGAAGACTTGAAGGATTCTAGGGAAAAAAAAAAAAAAAAGAAAAAAAAAGCCTTAGTGTTTGAGAACTCCCCTTAAGAGCAGAAAAGGAAGAAAGTACTACAATTCAAAATCAAATACAAAGAATACAAGAAAATTCATACAGATAAAATTGCATTCATAGTCTAATATGTACACAGTTAGCAAGCAAAGAAAGCCTTACCGTCTTCTATCAAAGTGAGATATTATTATACGTCATTATATGTGTCATGTGCATATTTACTGAGAATGCACTGTACCCCATCATACAGATCATTAATAAAGATGTTAAACAGGACTGGACCCAGTATTGTCCCCTAGCATACTCTGCTCATTACTAGCCTCCAACTGGACTTTGCACCACTGACCACCACTGTCTGGCCATTCAACTAGCTTTCAGTCTACTTCACTGTCTGATCATCCAGTCCATATTTCAACAGCTTCTCTGTGAAGACCTTACGGGGGATGGTATCAAAGGCCATGTCATCATTCCTACCTACTGGGTTTGGCTTTCAGTTTTAGAACAAACAAACTAGATTCCTTCCAGACAGACATGCTCCAGAAGCATATTTACTGATCACAGGTATTCAGCTACTTAAACTAGACTGAAACAAAATTCTTTGAAATACACTCATGGCAGATGTTGGCTTTCAGCAGGAACAGAATCTCTTCTAGTGCTTGCAGTAATTGAGAAGAACCCAGCTGAACACTACTGTTGATCACTGGACTTGACAGTGATCGTCAAAAACTGTAAGACCGGCTCCGTCACACCAACAAGTCATTATAACTATTAAGCACTGAGGCACTTTCAGAAATTTCAGCTCTGTTTTTGAAACCATGTTCTACTTAACGGTCTCCATTTAATGAAAATAAAAATAATACAGTATGGTCTATGACAACATGCTTTTGGATATTAGCAAAGTGTGACTTTTCCACTCACTGGTCTGATGACAATAAAACTCTGTTCCGTCAATAATGTTTGCTACTCACTCCTTTTTAAATTCTACAAACAATTTTGTTACGTATTACTACACTCTTTTCAGTCATCCAAATCTACTTAGTCTTTCTTTATGTAGCAGTCATTTTATAGTTTTTTTTTGCCATGCATTTCTCAACCTTTTAAATTCCACTACATCTTCTTTGGAAAGAAGAGGATCCCAGGAGAGGGTGTGTGTGCTTGCAACACACACATCCTGGAAGTGTATGCATATACACACACATGTAATTGTGTGCAGATATAATTTTGGGGGATTAGTTATGAAAAGGTGTTTAGAAATGTGTAGGCACTTATTAATATTTTGAAAGTGTTTGTAGTGCAGTTTCCCTGTTTCTGTTATGTTCCATATTGATTCTGAGAGTAATTCACTCACTAATTTATTGACAATATGTAGTTAACCAATAATAAATCATGTTGATTCTAATTTGACAAAAAACTATGAGAGTTGTTTTTGTTTTTTTTTTTTTTTTCCAGTGATAACTGATCGAAGAAATAAACTTGATTAGAATACTATATTATTGATCATTGCAACAGTTTGGGTACAATGACCAAGAAACTCACCTGTGGTCCTATGTAGTAAACACCTGTTTACACTAAGCGTGATTTATAAAAAAAGTATTAAATTTAAAAAAATTATTGATGCAGTTAGTTTATGATGTAGGACTAATTAAAAATAAAATGTTGAGTATACATTTAAGCATTACAGAATTTATCATAACCTGATAACCTAGAAGACTTCCTTCCATGATAAATATACAAAAAGAGGTTTCCCTCCTGTTCAGATATTCTGTATGTAAACATAAGTTACTGAATCCTTCACAAAAGAAGTTTAGGAAAAAGACTATGACAAATACACCTTGCAGTTGCAAAGAGGTGGTTTTAAAGCATTTAAGAAGCATATTGAATCCTTTTCTCTCCCCACCAACGCACCCAACAGAAAGTTACGTCACAAAGCATGGTCATTTCTGAAACAAAGCCTAACATTATTCAAGGAAAAAAAAAAAAGACAAAAAAGAACACAAATAATACACACAAATATGCATAATTTAGTGTGCATATGCACTCTTTTACCACATGTAAGACAATTTATAGTACTTTTTCAACAATCCTTTGTTTTAGAGATGTGGTAGGCTATGTTGGCCAGCTGCCAGATATCCACGCAGCCACTCTCTCATTCCCCTGACTCAACAGGACAGGGGGAGAAAATAAGATGAAAAAGCTCATGGGTTCAGATAAAGACATGGAGATCACGTACCAAATACCATCATGGGCAAAACAGACTTGACTCAGGGAAAAATAATTCATCGTCAATCAAAAATAGAGACGGATGGTGAGAAACAAAAACAAAAATAAAAACATCTTCCCCCCACACCCACCTTCATTCCAGACTCATCTTCACTCCTTCATTCCCAACTCTTTTACCCCCTCCCACCCCAAGCATCACTGGGGAGATGGGGAATGGAATTGCATTCAGTCTGCAAGAATTTGTCTTTGTTGCTCCCTCCTTAAACTTTCTCCTGCTCCACTGTGGGGTCCCTCTGTTGTGATTTAACCCCAGCAGGCAGCTAAGTACCATACAGCTGCTCGCAAACTCCCCCCCCTCCAAGTGCAGAAGAGAATTAGAAAGGTAAAAGTACAAGAGCTCATCGGTTGAAGTCAAGACAGTTTACTAGGTAAAGCAAAAGCCACGTGCACAAGCAAAGCAAAACAAGGAATTTGTTCACTACTTCCCATCAGCAAGCAGCAATTTCCAGGAAAGCAGGGCTCATCACTCTTAACAGTTTCTTGGGAAGACAAACGTCAGCACTCTGAACATCCTTCCCTTTCTCCTTTCTTAGCCCAGCTTTTATTGCTGAGCATGACATCATGTGGTATGGAATATCCCTTTGGTCATTTGGGATCAGCTGACCTGGCTGTGTCCCCTCCTGGCTTCTTCAGCCTCCTCGCTGGTAGGCCAAAGCGAGAAGCAAAAAAGTCCTTGACTCTGCAAGCACACGGCATCATATAAGCCTCCATGAAGAAAATTTACTCTATTCCAGTCAAAACCAAGACGCCCTCCCACTGGATACATGAACTGTTCCAGTGTGATCCTTTCCATCGGCTGCAGTTCAAGAACTGCTCCAGTATGGGTCCATTCCATGAGGTACAGAACTTCAGGAACAGAGTGCTCCAGCACAGGTCCTTCATGGGCTGCAGCTCCTGAATGGGTTCCTCTCCACAGGCCACAGTACCTGCCAGGAGCCTGCTCCTGTGTGGGCTCTAACAGGCTGCAGACTCCGTCAAGCCATATCCAGCTAATGTAGAGCGGGGTCCTCCACAAGCTGCAGTGTAGATATCTGTGCCGGCACAGTCCTCCATGAGGGACAACCTGCTTCACCATGGTCCTTTCCATGGGCTGGTTGCAGGGTGCCTGTGGTCCCTGGAGAACCTCCTCCCCCTCCTTCTTCACTGACCTTGGTGTCTGTAGGGTTGTTTCTCACATCTCTTTCTCATAGCTGCTGCACAGCAGTTTTTTCCCTTTCTAAAATGTGTTATCAGAGAGGTGCTTCCAGCATCACTGAGCGACTCAGCTTTGACCGGTGATGGGTTGGTTTTGGATCTGACTGGAACCAGCTGTGTCCAACATGGGAACAGCTTCTGGTTTCTTCTCACTGAATCACCCCTGCAGTCCCCCTGCTACCTAAACCTTGCCACATGAATCCAATAGAAGGGATGTGGCAGTGTGTGCCAATATCTGACCTGAAAAAAAAAAAAAAAACCCAACACTGGAAAGCCAACTTTTCAATGGAAGTGTTTGTTCATAGCACTCAATGCAGCATCATGAGGACAGTACCATGGTACATAGCAATTTAAACAATTTGATCCATTTTGAAGTTCTGCTGTTTGCAGATATTTCTACTCTTACTTCTGTCAGTGTTGCTTCTCTGGTGGCGAGTGTTGATTTTTTGTTTTGCTTTAAAAAAGAAAGCTTCATTATTCTTTTTTCATTGTCTTTCTGAGATATGAAGAACTTTAATGTCCTGAGCCCTGACCACTAAAAGTATCATAAAAGGGAGTGAGTAGAGAATAGATATGTGGCTCTTAATTAGATATCAAATTAGGAGAAGTGCTATGAAGGACACAGTCATTTCAAGCATCTCTTGAAAGAAGAATGTCAATGATCAATATGTTTTTTTCTTTTTTGAAGGGAAGCAGCGGAGGTAGAAAAGACAATTGAAGTCTTTTAGTTGTTTTCACTTATTATGATATGCTAACAGCCTTTCTTTAAAATCATGTAGTTAGGTTTTCATTTTTATAAAGAATGCCATTCTCATCCAACATATCACCATGCTGAAAGGTTAGATCTGTGCTGAGAATACTCCACAGAGACACAGAAAGCATTACAATTGAATTCATCATTATTTAGCTTTTGCCTCTGCTTTTCATCATAGATGAAACAGACACAGTGAACATTTTTATATCTTCTACTGTCTTTAAGGCATAACAAGAACCTCACACAATAAAGGGTCACATGAATGGTCATTAACAGAAACAATATTTGTCCTGGGAGTGCCTGCTTTCCTAAGTTGAAATGTGTAGTTCATTTTGCTATTGAACTAGTAATATTAAATATTAACCTCTAATATTAAAAACTGTATATCCCCCCCCCCAAAATTTAAGACTAGAGCTGGTCCAAAAGACTAAGTCAAAAATTGTTAAAAATCCAGTATGTATCATGGGAAAACATCACTCAATTTTTTCCATTATGAACTTTCCTAGACAACTTCTGTTGATTGCTACTGAAAACCTGGTACTGGCAGGTACCTGAGCCGTTCTTAGACCTGGTGTCTCAGTTCCTCCAAGAAATCCAGTAGCTTAAGAAGTTCCAGTTCTGGATGGATCTAAGACCTAGTACAATGTGCAGATATTTGCCTGTCAAACCCAATAATTGGAAAGTGTACTAGAAGATTTGGAGTTGTAGCCTTGAGAGTACCTGAGAGAATTCAGTGTTTTTAAGGAAAAGCTTGGATCAAGGTTCTCAGTCAACTGAATGCTGGCAATTACAACACTTTCCAAACACACAGAAAATATTTGTGGCACACAGAAGACTATGCAGCCAAGCTGTCTATTAGCTGTCTAACAGGCAGCAGTAGAACTACCTATTAGCAGACCCTTTGTATATTGCTCTGTGGAAAAGTCTTGTTTCAGAAAATTAATTGAAATACAAACATGTGTGTGTGCATGTGTGTGTGTGCATATATATATAATTGTCATGGTTTTGGCTGGGATAGAGTTAATTTTCATCACAGAGGCTCACATGATGCTGTGCTTTAGATTTGTGATGAAAATAGTGGTAATAACCCACCAGCAAGCAGTGCTTGCAGAGTCAAGGACTTTTCTGCTTCTCATGCTGCCATGTCAGTGAGGAGGCTGGGGGTGCACAAGAAGCTGGGAGGGGACAGACCCTGGACAGCTGACCCAGACTGACCAAAGAGATATTCCTTCCCATATGGCATCATGCTCAGAAATAAAAGCTGGGATAAAGAAGGAGGGAGGGGGAGATGTTCAGAGTGATGGCATTTGTCTTCCCTATAAACCATTATGCATGATGAGCCCTGCTTTCCTGGAAGTGGCTGAACACCTGCCTGCCCATGGGAAGTAGCGAGTGAATTCCTTGTTTTGTTTTGCTTGCACATGCGGCTTTTGCTTTACTTGGTAAACTGTCTTCATCTCAGCCAATGAGCTCTTGCACTTTTACCTTCTGATTCTCTCTCCCATCCCACCTGTGGAGAGTGAGTGAGCGGCTATGTTGTACTTAGCTGCCTGCCAGGGCTAAACCACAACAATAATATACATACAAAGATAAATACATAAATAGTATATATAAATAAAAATACATACTATGTATTTAAAACACTACAAAGATATTGTTATTTCAGTAAATACTTTTCTAGTACTTGTTTTGTTTGAGTCACCTTGAGCAGATTTCCAAGAACTTTTAAGAGAAGGTCTTGAAGTCACTGGTGACATATTTTGCACAGCATGCATCATCACAGCATGTCCTCCCCAGCAACCCAGTTCTTGTAACACACTGCTTAAAAAACCTCCAGACTTGAACCAAATCCAGGTCATGATACGTTGTCTTTGCAATATTAATTAGCATCAGTTCAAAGTTCTAAGTTAACACAGGAAATAATGATTTCCTTAAAGGATAGTATGAAACACTTATGGTTAAGTAAATCCTCAAGAAGTTGAGATACTTTTGAAAGAGTTATAGACAGCCTGAGCCCTAGTTGTGCAAAAAAGATAAAATATCTGACTCTCAATCAGTGATATCAAAATGGAATCTCAAGAATTCTTGCTGAAATGATGCCAGATCACTAGGTTTAGACCACTCCCCCAGTTTGAAGTCCCATGAGACATCCTAATTTTCAAGGGTGTTTGAAGAAACATGGATTTTAAAAATCACAACAAAAATTGTTTAGCTTGACCTATAGAAAACAACCTGTAGCACAGTTATTTTTCTTAAACTACATAGCATGACAAATAGCCTTAAATATCAGACAAAGAACTAAATTTCAAATTTTGGAAAAGTAAAGTACATTTGGCACACTATAATAATCAAGTCTGTTCTCCTTTATAACATAAGCCATAGAACTTCATCTTGAATTGCTCAATGAAGTCAGAATTTGCTTGAACAACAACCCTTCTTCCAGAAAGATTTAAGTGATAGATTTATAATTAAACTACCAAAGTGGCATACAGTTAATACCAGGCAATTTTATGAACAGTACCATATTCCAAATCATCTTCCTCTCTCAAGCCCAAACAACTGTATATCTTGGTCACTTTCAGTTCAGACTCAAGAGGGGGTTTAAATCAGTCATCCAGAGCTATCCTGTCATAATTCAGCTGTTCTATAACTGTGCACCTGAAAGGCAGCAATAACTACGAATTGTATGCTTTTGCATTTTGTTTGAAAGCCAAAGGGAACTGTTAAATATTTCAGCCTCTTTACACTTGTTCTCTTACTTTCAACTCTGCATTATCATTTTCCACATGCAAGGAAACTCACTAGGTTTTCTATGCACACCCCAAAAATCAGCTTCACAGGTGTCTTCTGCATATAGATGGCAAATAACTGAAGTCCTTCACGCTTCTCAAGTTTCTACTTCTTTTTTTTCACACCACACAAAGTTTAGAAACTTCCAGAATGATGCTCAGATGATTTATCT
This sequence comes from Chauna torquata, assembly GCA_013399475.1. Taxonomy (NCBI): domain Eukaryota; kingdom Metazoa; phylum Chordata; class Aves; order Anseriformes; family Anhimidae; genus Chauna; species Chauna torquata. The sequence continues at coordinate 21,105 of VXAL01014892.1, forward strand.
ATTTAAAACCAAAATTTCCTGCAAAGAGAGGAGGAGATCCCTGGTGAGATGCGGATTGGCACAGGACAGTTGATCTTTCCATAATTTTTTAGACTTTTCTAAAATATGAGATTGGTGTAAAATCTTGGGAATGCCTCATGGCACTCTGAGACTAACCTCACATATATGCTTGGAAATGTGTCTATATTCACTCAGTATGAATGAGCAAAAGGTTTGGACTTAGTCACAGACCTGACTTTAATCCATGCTCAAAGTAAAATAGATGTGCATGGAGTGTGCTGGAGGTAGCATGGGTCCCCATAAATCTTCTAGTTCTACACGACAAGGAAAGAAAAGAGTGTTAAAACTAAGCAACCAAAAAGTCACAGATTTATTTTGAGAAAAAGCCCCACATGGGCTCTGGTCCATCGTTTTAAGAAAGCCTCTGGATTTAACATAGTTATTAATTTCAATAGTAGCAATGGAGAGAGACACTGTGCCTCCACACCCATACCACATTCCACCTGTAAAAGATCCTACCTCATTTAACAGAAGAAAAAAAAACGATCTCCATTTTTAAGTCAGTTGACATATTCCCAAGGAGTACACCGTAAACCATAGTCTACAGACACTTCAAAAATTGACATTTTTTTCAGATTTAAAGAATATTAAAGTGCATAACAGCACAGTGCTGAAAATCAACTTCATTAACCTGAGCTTTTTTTTTTTTTTTTAAAGGAGCATAAATACATCTATGTCTGCTAAGAAGCTGAGCATGATGTTCTTAAATGTTTTCTAAAGTAATTTGATCTCTTAAGAGCCGAGATTCTTTAGTGAGGTAAAAAGTGCAGTCACCTCCTCCAGCCCAGGCCCCTCCTGCCCAGCCAGTGGGGCCCAGCCTGGTGCCAGGGTACCCAGGATCCCTGCCCAGGCTGGGGGACGCAGCTGCTGCTTTCCCCTTTGCAGATTCAATCATTGGTGATGCTGAGCATGTCCCAAAGACACGCACAGGACACTGACACAGGTGGTCACACAGACTGCCCCAGCCACGGGCTGCCTTCAACAGCACTTACACACAGGACTCATATAAAACATAGACTTAGACAGCAGAGACCCCCCTTCATCCTCTCAGGCTGGCAGAAACAGCTGGTCACTGGTGCAGGCACACATACAGCACTCTCCAGGTTCAGGTACATATTTGCGGATCCCCTGGGTACTGGCATGAACCCTCTGTCCACCTGACATCCCTGCCCAGGTCCTGGGCCCTCTTATGTGCTTCACAGGTCCAGCTTGAAGTTCACTGCAAACACGTAGCACTCACACACTTGTCCCTCAAGCACACCACATTCGCAAGTCCCCCTGGGCGTACCAACATGGACCTCCTGCCCGCCTGATGTCCCTGCTTGGACCCAAGGACCCTGCTGGCGCAGTGGCTGGGGGTAGAAAACCTCAGTTGCTCCAGTAGCTGGCATCACATTCCATGGGCCTACACACCCAGCCTGACTCCAGTAGCTGGCACCAGTTTCACTCGCATACACATAGGTCTCTCCAGTAGCTGGCATGTAGTCCTTCCAGCACACACACATGCAGGAGACAGAGAATATGCCGGGAGAGTGTTAACAAAAGATTTAATGAAAAAATGTAAGAAAATAGGACAGACTGCGGTGATCAGGCACACAGCTCAGACAGGCAAGCATACTGACCAGCCCCATTTTACACTTATCTGGCCCTTTTATATATTTTTCTACCTAAACCCCCTCTTTGTTCCTCCTGCTCCTCCTTTCCCCTGCACACCCCCATGGGTTTGCAGAGCTCTGCAATTTCTGCATCCTCCCAGTCCCAAGCATCCCCTGGCTCACAGTCTTATCAGCTGCAAAGTCCAGGTTGAGCTTCCTGGAAGCAGTGCCTGTAGTTTGATAGCTCATCAACTCGATTGACTGGGAGGTTAGTTTCTTGTCATTGTCTCCAGTTTTGCTTTGTCAGGTCTGTGTCTCAGCATTTTGCTTATTGTTCCCCCTTCTTCTTTTCTTATCATCCCGATCCAGAAATCCTCAATTAAACAACCTTGCTTGAATCAATATTCACAGATTCCATCTCTTTCCTTATCAATTGATACAACTGCCCAGACTTGGTTCCCATCATTGCCTCCCTTGCTTACTATCCCTTGTTGAGCTGGAAAAGATCCTTGACCAGATACCCTTAAAGGAGCAGACACTCTCCTTCTACATACCCTTATAGAAATAATCGTGGTGAAATCTAAAACATACAATGAATGGCATTGCACCACAGAGGAACATAACATAATGATTTTGTTAACAAGGCTAATAGTGATTCTCTACCAACAGTGGCTATGTGCAGTGAAGAAATATACGTTGATTTCTCCTTACTCACTTGAGACTTTTCCCTGAAGAGACCAGGGTCAAATGTATCCACTGAAAAAATAAAACAAAACATTAAAGTCCGTCTAAAAAGAAAGATAGCTATGAAATGGTTTTTTTTTTTTTTTTTTTCCACACACGGCTATGTAGTATTGGTTATCTTTTTTATCTTTCTGTGTTTTGTCCATACTTTGCATATAGAAAAGCATAGTGTGTGTTTAAGCCATGAATAAATTGTAATGGCTTTCCACATTGTTATATAATATTAAAGAATTAGACTTTTTTTTTTTTNTTTTTTTTTAAGTAATTGGAATTAGGAGTTTAAACTCTTTCAAGCAGGTCTTTGCTAGGTCAACATATTTGAGGACACGGCTCTAAGGATGGTCTTCACTGAGAGGGTGGTTGCGCACTGGAACAGGCTCCACAGAGAAGTGGTCACAGCACCAAGCTTGCTGGAGTTCAAGAAGTGTTTGGACAATGCTCTCAGACATATCGTCTGATTTTTGGGTGGTCCTGTGTGGAGCCAGGAGTTGAACTCTACAACTCTTGTGGGTCCCTTCCAACTTGGGATATTCTATGAATTAGAGTAGTTTTCTTTAACCACAACATACATTTATATTAAGTAGCTTAAGAATCGTTAATTAGTCTCAGTATTTCCATATGAGAATAAAAATATGACTTGGCATTTCTAGAGCACCTCCTGATTGTGGATTTCAGGGTGATCCAGCAACAACAAATTTCATTAGAATTTGAAATTCCACAATGGCTTAGTACAACAGGTGAATTTTTTCCTACTTATCACACTGAAAGGCATCATAGAGTTGTACCAGGGAAATCAGTACCAGTTTTATCTTAAGAGCTCTCTAACTAAACTATGAGCCAGCTCCAGTCCAAAAGTAGCTTGGCTCCGTTGAAACAATACCAAGCTGAACACTAGATGGAGGACACATCAGCTCACCTGTGTATTCCCTTCATATATTTTAAGGCAGCTCTTGTCTGGAAGGTACTTATATGTAACCAACTGAGTGTATATGAGGACAAAAAACAATTGTTTGAAGTAATTTGCATAGTTATGCCTTGTCAGACAGCAGGAAACTCAACTGCATGCCACTAATTCTAGAGAACCTGCTGTCTGCTCCTCAACCATTCCCTGCTCTGACACTGTTTTAGAGTTACATTTTCCAGCTTTTTATTTCCAAGGTAAGGGGAACAAGAGCCTGAGCTCATCTAGACCTGAATATACAGCCCATCTACTTCTTTTTAAACCTTGCGTCCACTGTTTCTCCTCACAAAGTTTTTCCGTGCTTTCTGTTAGCCTTTATGCTGGCATAATCTCTTTTCTCTCTATTTTAATCACATTATTCCTGGACAACAGATGTTTCTAATTGACTGATGGGTCACATGTGAGTTTGATAGTGAGTTCTGTTCATTAACTCCTTCTGATTACTGTGATTGAGAGATGGTGTGATTTCATTACAGAATTTGATTGTATATTTAAATGGTTTTCAAGCTTTCAGGACAGAGTGGTGTTGGTAAAAAAAAAAAAAAAAATTGCTTGTCTTCCACATGGAGACTTAAAGTGACTTCAATCGTTAATAAAGTAAATCAAATGAACACTTGTAAAATCAGGTATAAAAGCATATTACCATGATGAAGGTGAAAGTATACTTTTGGTATGTATCCAAACTGTCATTAAAGACCACTAAATTATGATTATGTAGCAAGTTTTCTGAGTCAGTATATAAAGAACTCAAAAAGCATTGACAGATGCACTGCAGTTAATGGGAAAAATACAAAATGAGGCTAGTAGATGATATTATACTCAAAGGAGCTCTATATAAATCCTATGAGAAGACCATTCTGTGTATATGTTAGGTGTGATATGAACTGGAATAGCATGGCTAGCTTCAGAATGTCAAAGAACACAGTGTTGTGGGGTTTTGTTGTCATCTACTTTTTTTTTTTTTTTGCTTTTCAAAAGCACTAGGAAAAACACAGTGCTGTGGTATTGCAAAACTTGAGAACTGCAAAATAATCAAATCCTTATTCAGTGCATTGAAATTGTGTAAGGCAAAGTCCATCAAAGTACATGGATTATTAATGTTTTTATATAGCTAGAAATTCCAAAGATACTAAGATATGTTATGGTCTCTGAATAGTGACCTTCTGAATAATGCACCATTGACCCATGTCTAGTAATTTTGGTATCATGCCCTTCTAATAATATCTGTCTCAGCTACAGTACATCCTTATCTAAAGTCTTCAAATAAGGTATATTCTACTGCTTCCCATATAAGCTGCTTCAGTGATTAATTTTGTCTTATTTAGCAGATGTGATTGAAGTTTATTTACCTTCTAGGAGTTGGATTGTCATGTTCTGTTCTTCTAGATTAAAAGCCAGCATGCTGTCAGCAATCTTTGGTTCTTGTGGTTTCTTGTAGGCATTGATCAAGCCACCTCTACATAAAGTAAATGTCTTAGTTTCTTGCTATAAAACATGATTTCCTTCACTTCAAATTATTACTGTAATTCTTTTATCTAAACTTCTCCAGTTTCTCAAGATTTCAAATTCCATACTAGTCTTGTTAATTTAATGTACAGAAGTAATAAAATTTCAGAATTCCTACTTTCCATTTTCATGAAAGGCAATTAGAAATATAATTCAGAAATTGTGTTCGCCTTCAGTGCTACAGCATCAGACAAAAATCAAACGTTCAGCTGTTATCAACCATGACCTTAAGTCATTTTTCTTACTTTATGTTTGGTAACAGTCACCTTGAAAAAGAAATGACCCAGTTCTGTAACACCTTAATGGAAGTACTCATTGTTATGAGAGTTATCAATAATTAGGAAAATCTCAGTTTTAGTTCTTAAACTAAACTATTTAAACTTAACTATTAAAGAATATCCTTGCTTGTTTTTAACAACATTTTTAAAAATATCTCCTAGTGGTTGATTTTGATTCTAAATATATGTCTTGATTGTCTCATCACATTTCATTTTTAAATAACATTCTAAACATTATTCTTGTGCATGGAACTTTGTCTCTGAGTATGCAGAATATCATAGCACTTTTAGTCATGGATCTTATTGTTCATTGCACTGAATCTGGCTGGCATGAAGTTAGAGAGTTAACTTTCTTCATGGCAGCCTGTATGGTGCTGTGCTTTGCATTTGTGGCAAAAAATGGTGTTAATAACACCACCAGTATTTTGGCTATTGCTGAACATGGTGCTTGCACTGAGTCATGGCTTTCTCTTTCTCTCTTCCCCCCTCAAAGCAAGTTAGGCTGGGGATGATCAAGAAATTGGGAAGGGACGTAGCCAAGAAGTCTGACCTAAATGAACCAATGGGATATTCCATACCTTATGATATCATTGTCAGCGATAAAAGTTCTAGGAAAGAAGGAGGAAGGGGCGATGTTTGTGGTTATGGTATTTGTCTTCCCAAGTAACCATTACGCATGCTGAGGTCCTGCTTTCCAGGAAAGTGGTTTTGCTTTTGTCATTAAACAGTCATTATCTCAATCCATGAGTCTTTTTGCCTTCCTTCAATTTTTTTACTCCCTGCGATAAAGGAGTGAGTCAAAGATAGGATAGATGTTTGGTTGCTGGCTGGGGTCAACCCAGCACATTCATAAAAGAAAGGAAGTGGATATCACAGAATTTGTTCTCTGGAGTTGTATCAGGACATTATGCGGAGAAAAATCAAGAGGAAAGTGAAAGGAGACTTTAGTACACAGGCCAACATGGCTTTGTAAGTACTGAAGGTTTTGCTTTGAAAGTTAGAAAGTTGTATAGAGAATGTAGCAAGTACATAAAAACCAACAAACACACAAACACATCCAGTTAGTAAAATCACATAGAAATATAAAGATATGTTACAGCATCTTGACCAGTCAGGTCACTGAAAAAAAACTTTAGCAAATTTGTCTATAGTACCTTTTTTCTGCGTGAATAGTTTGTCCCACCTAAGAGCAATTTTCCTGAATAATACACAGCAAACATAACCAATGGGTATAATCACTGATTTATGCAGCTGGCAGTTTGAAGAATAAAGACATAGGAATGAGACCATCAGGAAACATAGTCCTCACTCTGACAGCGAGTTTGTAAAAGGTTTGTGTCAGTTTCTGTATCTGTAAGAAGTATTTTACCTCGCAGGGAGGATATGGCAAAAACTCTTACAACATAATGCTAAAGGAGAACCTCATGAATAAAATAATAATTCTGCACTCAGGGTAGACCTTTGACACCATGCAGAAATACATGTTAGAATTACGCATTGAAAGGTGAAGATAATGAGAAACACTATTCAGCTGCCTTGCTTTCTCAGTATTTATTACATTCTTTATTATATTCACACAGAAACCATGTTTCACTTTACATGTGTCCAGACACAAAGGCAAACACCTGTGTATATCTATACATGTATCTACAGATCTTACATTCATACAGATATATATAGTACCCAAATGGGCTCCCTTTTTTTTGGCACACATAGTATGGCTGTCTGCTCAGTATATGTTCCAAAGAAAAAGATCTATCAGCTTTCCACCCCAAATCCAAAATAAACAACAATAACAAAATTTCTACCCCAAACTGAGGCCTAATCTCCAACAAACAAATAAACGAAACACCCAAAAATGTTGAAAAATTTATGTAAACCTCGAAGAAGCAGAGATTTCTGAAAAAAACTCAGTTTAGCTTGGTGCCTGGACTTGCCAGAGCATCCTGGTCCAAATTCTGCCACCACCTGTCTACTCCAGTGCTGCAAATATTATAAAGAGAGACTATCATGACTGTAAACACCAATCTAGGTAATATGGGTTTTTAATCCTTAAACCTGAATTAGTGGTTTAAGACCAAGCTTACCAAGTTAAATCTGAATATCTGGAATATCTACCTATAATCAGTTTAAGACTCTCCCTGAGTAGGGAGTCACCCTCCATGAAAATTTTATCTTTTAAGGCAAGACTGCTTCAGTGTACTGGCTTGTTTCAACTTGTTACTTCTCACATTCCTACAGTTCTCATGAAGAAAAAAAGGAAAGGAAAGGAATGGAAAGGAAAGGAAAGGAATGGAAAGGAAAGGAAAGGAATGGAAAGGAAAGGAAAGGAATGGAAAGGAAAGGAAAGGAATGGAAAGGAAAGGAAAGGAATGGAAAGGAAAGGAAAGGAATGGAAAGGAAAGGAAAGGAATGGAAAGGAAAGGAAAGGAATGGAAAGGAAAGGAAAGGAATGGAAAGGAAAGGAAAGGAATGGAAAGGAAAGGAAAGGAATGGAAAGGAAAGGAAAGGAATGGAAAGGAAAGGAAAGGAATGGAAAGGAAAGGAAAGGAATGGAAAGGAAAGGAAAGGAATGGAAAGGAAAGGAAAGGAATGGAAAGGAAAGGAAAGGAGAAAAAAAGAAAAAAGAAAAGAAAAGAAAAAAGAAAAAGAGCGTATGAGGAAGCCAATATTGGCTTTGGAAGAATAATTTTTAACTTCTACAAAAGGAACTAGTCTTTTTGTTTTGAGAACAGAAATTATATCTGGAGGCAAGAAAAAAATAAAACATGCAATACATTTTTCTCTTAGTATGCACAGAAGGCTGATTACTTTTCTCCTACACGAGTGTAAGTTATAGTTAACTACAAGCTTGAATCCATTTCAGAAATAAAATGTTATTTCTGTTCAACTTTCTGTGGGATTTTATGTGACTAACTGCTTCTCTTTAACCTCACTAGTAACAATGCTTTTCCTCCTGTTCTTTTTTTTTTTT
>VXAL01014892.1:35298-53898 GCA_013399475.1 Chauna torquata
CATAAAAGGAAACCAAATTTGTTAAACAGGACCTGCCCCTCATGAACCCGTGTTGGCTATGACCTATGACTGCATTGTCCCCCAGGTGAGTATCAATAACTCCCAGGATAATCTTCTCCATAATTTTACCAGGCACTGATGTGAGACTGACAGGCCTGTAGTTACCAATAGTATTTCATAGAAATCATAGAAAAGCCCAGGTTGGAAGGGACCTCAGAGATCATCTGGTTCAACCTTTCATGGTAAAAGCAGGGCCTAGATAAGATTGTCTAACACCTTGTCTAGATGAACCTTAAAAGTCTCAAGTGTTAGAGAATCCGCCACATTCTTGGGGAGGTTATTCCAATGATTGATTGTTCTCATAGTAAAAAAAATTTCCTCTTATGTCCAAATGGAATCTCCCCCAGTGCAACTTGTACCTATTGCCCCTTTTCTTTTCTATGCAGCTCCTTGTAAAAAGGGAGTCTCCATCTTCTTTGTAGCCACACTTTAAATACTGGAACATAGGGATGAGGTCTCCCCTGAGCCTTCTTTTCTCCAGACTCGCTTTCCTCCACCTTTCCTCATATGGCAGGCTCTCTAGTCCTTTGATCATCTTAGTGGCTCTTCTTTCAACCCACCCTTTGGCCTGTCCACATATTTGTTTCTGCTAATGTCTTCTCAAAAACAGAACATTTAACATTAAAAACAAACAAACAAACAAATAAAAACCATAAAGGATAGCTAGAAGTTATCTACATATATTGTTATGTATCACTGCTTAAATAATCTTTTAAGGCTGTAAGATGAACAGCTTGTACTAAATAGGAATAAACATATAGATGGCCATACTGTATTCTGACAGCCAGTATGCTTTTGATCATCAATTATATGACCACATAATCCATTCTTTGTATATATATATTTTTTTCTTAAAGAGCTAACTACCTCTGTCCTTGTCAGGTAAAACACTCAGAAGTTACAGTAATGAAGTACAAATCTGTTATCTCCTAAGTGCTTAATTTTGCAAATATAAACATAATTATTTAATTTATTTTTCAAAATATCAATTACAGAACATTTTTCACAGCTTTATTTCATATAACTTTTTAATGCAGTTATCATATTGATGTTTTAATATCTATTTTACTTTATTATCCTAGATAAACTATTTACATATATATCTTTGCTATCTGAAAGGAAATGATCTTAAGATTTTAACCCTGTGAGGCAGCGAATGATTAGTTACAAGCCTTTGAAGGCTGTGCTGCCACTGTTATAATGGGAAGAATTGTATATATTTCCAAGGAATTTGGATGGTTTCCCGTGAAGAAGACTTAGAAAACGGACAGCCTCTGTGATCCTGAAGTTTAGTATGTGTAATTATTTTAGTGATGGAAAGATAATGTCTAAGAACATACTTTGCAATGTATAAATAATGACATAAATAATGAAAGGAGAGGAATTGCACATAGGTGTTATACAATATAAAATTTTAAGGAGGAACTAGAGTAATGATTATCTCTGGATATGTACCTTGCTACAGTCAAAAGATGCCCTCAGAGAGAGTCCTTCTGTATAGTAATGTGTACTTACATGTTTATGAGGATATATCTGTTATAGCCAACTTTTGCTATGTTCTGCATAGAGCAGACATGCTTCTAAGTCGTGTCTGCGATACGTCAAAAACATTTTATGTTACATTTTGTATTCTACTGCAAAGCTCTAGTGTTGTCATATTACATATTTAGCTTCTAAAATTGATTGATAGCTTCAGAGAAAAGAGTATACGGTATTCCACTTCTTATCTGAGTCAATGTTTTTCTCGATACTGTGAAGTAAATTAAAATAAAGTGTTTAAATCTACTGCTTATGGTAAAGAAGACCAAATCTCATTCTAATAAATGTGAAATACAACTTGTCATGTTCCTTTCACTTTGTAGAAATGCTACCACAAGGCTTAGCCAGTTAAGTCTAATATGTTGACATTTATTTTTTCTGCAATAAATGTTAGGATTATATTTTTGCATTAAATTCTGGCATTTTTAAAGATCACGATGACAAGTAATTTATTCTTCAAATCACTCTGGTTTGTTTTTACTTTTCGAGTATGGATTTGGCCATGTGTCTCCAAGGCACAGTACAAAGCATATTTCATATGTTTTGCAACCTATTAGTTTGATTTAAATCCACTTTTTCTGTCAGGATTTATGCAAGCCTTTCTTGATGTTATTTGCTCTGAATTATTGCCCAGAAATAATCACACTGAATCCAATTTCACACAGGCTGTGTGGCCTATGAGGTCTGTCACTGTAAAGCTCTAAAGCTTTTAAAAATTTTTTCGATGGAGGTGATTCTTCAAATTTGTTTCAATATACAACACTGTCTTGTTTTATTTTCACATTTACTACTTCCCCTCAAAGTGTGATGAATCTGATTGTGTGCAGTAAGTATGTAGCAATCTGTAAGGAAGGAAAAAATTATAACTTTTTTTAAAAGAACTGTTATTCTAAAGTGCAAAATAAATGAAGAACCTATATACCATTAAAACTGCATCCTTTCAAATGTGTTTACTCTTTCTATACATGTGCAATATTTCCACATATTTTTACATATCTGTATGTCATTGTTTAGTGGTATGAAATTAAAAAGTGCTTTTTGGAAGGAAATGGGAAAACAATGGTTCTTAAGTTTTAGATGAGGTCTATTTTTATTTTTTTCCCTCAAATGTCTCATTCACAACTGACCCCTACAAAATGGTCCACAAGCTTCTATTTTCCAAAGCATTTAACAAAAGCTATTGTAATATTTTATTGGTTAATTTGCATAGACAAGCATGTGGGTGTGTTACTAGCCCAGTGGCACACAATTTACATGCAAACTATTTCTGATTACTTTCTTCTACTTCATCTTCATTTAGTGCAAGTACATATGCTGGCAATACCTGCACTGCAGAAGAGGCTTATTTACCCTCAACATTAAAACAATACTGAAAGAGTTAAGGTTAACAAAGGGGGTTCTTTTAGATTTTTCTTCTATATTTACGTTTTTTTTTTTCCTTTTGTCCAGAAATCATTTCAGTTTTTAACCAAATACCTACAGGTTTCTTGAGTATATTGTAAATCAATGAAGCCATCAATCAGCAGAGCATAAGCTGTATGGAGTAGTTCAAAGGATACGGTGTTTATCCAAGAGAAGTACAGTACTTACTTATTCAATACGTAGGTAGCTTGATATCACAGTTTTCATGTATTTCCCAAAGCCCTGATCTTAGAATCAGGCTGCATGAAGTCTAATCAACCTTTAAAATAAACAACCAAGCAACTAAACACACAAACTCAAGCATAATTTATAACTTTTAAAGTGGTAGATAAAGAAAGAAAGGCAACGGAACACTAGAGACTTGGAAACTAGAAGTTAAGTATTAGAAGTTCCAGAATCAGTTGTCTAAGACTGTATCTGCATGTGCAGTCTGGTTGGTTGCTATAATTAGCTTTTGAAGAAAATCACTTGACTGTTTCCACTTACTACAATGTGGGTTAGTTCTCAATCAGCTTTAGGACACTCACACTAGAATCTTTCTAGAGGAAATGAAACCAAAAGATGCCTCCTCTCATTGAGCTGTACCACATCAAAGTACTTCACACCTATCATGCACCTGTGCTTGAAACTTCAAAAACTTCTCTGACACCTCAAAGTGATTTTCTTAATATACAGATGGCCAAATGCCTTCATCTTTGCTGTCATCTACCAGCCCTCAGCTCTCTGAGGTACCACTAATCCGTCCTGATCCATCTATCTTTATCAGATCTTATCTTAAGCCATCCCTCACAGGAGCTGATCACGGCAAAAATAGGTCTATGGTCTATTTACCCTGCAGAAACTGCGTCCTTCAGAAGCTGTGATCTGTGGGAAGGATGATGTTAAGCAGAAAGCTAATGTGTTGTATCTTCACAGATACTCAAGGATTGACAGACTTGTTTTTCTGCCCTCATTTGATAAAGAGGTTTTGCAGCATCCATATCCTCTCATGCTGATTTGTCCCCATGTTATTGCAACAAAGGGGCAGTCTGCACCAGCAAAGCAATCCTGAAGTGCTCCAGTGCCAAACTCAGCGGGAAGATGGAGCAGGCAGCAGGCACATGGTGCTACAGGAGTAGAATTAAAGTTTCTATACATGGATCTTTATATACACAATGCGGGGCGGGGGGGGGGNCTTCATGAGACAGGTGAAAAAATAGTGTACTGTGTCTGAGGGATTCCCCAGAGAGCCTACACTCAAGAAAGCAAAAGTTTGTGAGATGATAGTTCTTCAGAATGCTTCCAACTATGTGGGTAGTAGGGACTTTACACGCAGGAGAGCAGATTAAGCCTAATCTGAAGTGCAATCGTTCAAACAGCATAGGATGGAAATAAAACAAGCCTCAGCATCAACTTTGATCTACCAATAGACTCCTTTTGTACCTAAGTATTTGTTAAAGCAAATATAGCCTACACCAGTCATGTTTTTCTTCTACCAATTCATTTTGCATAATAATTGCAATGATTTTGTTAGTAATAGCAAATATGCTGATTATGTAATCACTGTACTGCCAACCAGTATTACCCTGTTTATACAGTATATTAACCCTTTTGGTCAGTGTTGCACTGGGAGTTTACTCTTCAGTTAAGTTTTCACTGTGACTTCCAAGTTCTTTTGAGAAAGAATGCACAGAATTTCCCATCATGAATTACATTTTACACATTTTAAGATATATGACTGAGGTTTAGTCATACTAGAAAACAATCTGCTTGCTTTCCCCATCTAATCCACTGATACAGATCAGTGTACATCAATCACCAGACTTCTTTATCTCTTCGGAAGAATATCCTCTGTCACTCAGCTAAAAGGAAAAAAACTCATTCAGATCAGAAACCCAGAAGAAATATTTTCATTAAAAGTCATGTATTTCTTATTTTACTTTGTAGATACCACACAGATGTAATTTGATTATTTTGATTTTGTATCATGGTTCCTCAGTAAATTTCTGAGCATGTTCCTCCCTTTGCATATGAATGTGTGTAAATATATCTTCTTGGTACTGCTACAGATTTACTGACCAGTCTATGCATATAAATAATGAACTGACACTAACATGGAACATAATTCACTCCAGTTCCTATACACTGCTTTCAGTGCTCTTTGAATCAGGCTACTGGCATTAGAGATTTACTGCAGGAATTTATATTTTAATAAGAATTCTGTGAAATTCACCCAAGCTGAGCTTAGGCCAGTATCTCCTCTAACAACTGAAAGTTTATAATGAAGAGCCATTCTTCATTGCAATGAAGAAGATCTCTTGTGAGATCATATATATATTCCCAGTTCTATAGAAGCGAAAAATGCATCTAAAGCTTCAGGATACTGTTGATGCACTTTGCCTGGAGCTAGTTCTGCTGCAGTAAGCTCCCCACCACTTTTTCCAGGAGGATTATACAAAGATTAAACTGCTGGCTGACAATCTCTAAACTTCAAGGAACTGGAGACAGGTAGATGATAAGAGGGAATCATAGCTATATGCACGATACATAGCTATTTATCCAGTTGGTTTTCTAACCCGTACTGATAATACTTATTTTGTCCAAAATGCAGAAGTTTGATGTTCTACTTGCTGAAATTCAATAGATATCTGTTGTGTCAGTTGTCATATTTCTTCAGGTCCCTCTGAACTGCAGTTCTGACATCTAGCATATCAACCACTCTCCTTATATAGTAATATCTACATGTTTACTCAGGGTGAAATCTGTGTCATCATCCAGATCATTGATTAAGACACTGAACACTATTGGTCCCAGCACTGACCCTTCAGGTATTCTTTTTGTTAAAAGTTCACTGACGATGTCAAAACATTGATCACTACCTTTTGATTCTGGTGGCTCAGTCAATTTTCACATGATTATATTTACTTGTTAAATTAGTCTCATTTTATGAATATATATTGTAGTTTCTGTAGATTCTAGGGTTAAAACAGATCAATACTGTGATAGCTCCTCACACCCACTGCTTTTTCATCCTCAGTTACTTCTAAACATCAATATTCAATATTCTGTTGAAAGAATACTGCAATGTCTCTGCAATTGAAAGCCTACAAGGGGTTTCATTGTCAAAAGTTCTGGTGGAGAGATATTATGGGGGGGTAGGGTAGGATACATACAAGCAAGAGGAGAGATATTGCCTTTTAAATGGCTTGTGCATTGTCCATGTTAAATATATATGAAATGAACAATATCACAATATCCTGAGGAAAACTTACACACTGAACCATGCAGACTTCAGTGGAGTATAGACTCCTCCATACAAGCACTCTCCCCCAGCAAATTAGCAAAGAATGTGAGTCAGATGAGGTTAAAAAAGAATCCGTCCTCCTGTCAAATGATGAAAGTGTGCACCTTCCTTCACGTCATTGCAGATCTCTAAATCTGCATTCTTTCTCATCTCTATACTGCTTCTCTTCTCTTCTTGTATTAAACATATTTCTGTCATTGTCAACACACCATCCAGCCTTAGGCACTTATGATTACCATATACCCATCAAGAAGAATCTTCACTAATTACCAGTATATATGACTTTCTCACTGTTCATCAAGGGTAAATTGTGATACTCTCCTTGAATGTTTATAAGCCATATAATACAACTTTCTGTTGAGGTATTTGTTGGAAGACTAGGTTTCCACTTCAGACGTGTGAAAAAGAAGGCAGAGGAAAACAGAAAAGATATAACTTGAATGGTATACTAAAGGTATAACTGTTGTAGGAAAAACATATTTTGATGAAACAGGAAAGCATTTGATTTTTGGAAATTACCAACAATTTGTCATTTTAAAATGGCATAGTATGAGTGTGGGGTCATACATGTCTTTCCAGTTTTCCTCCACTCTGACTCACTTCCACTTTGAGACCCTAAAAACTAGAGTTGCCCAAGACTTGTCCTCAATCCTCCAAAAGGGTCATGTGATCTAAAAGCCAAATCTCTGTCTGACACCAGCTGTGTAACCAGTAGGATCTATCTGCTCCTAACCAAGCCTTTCCCTCTTACCACCAGGACTGAGGAGATACTATCTGGGCTCCCATGGCCTTCACCCTCACCCCCAGAGCTTTGTAGTCATTCTTGATGTTTTTAACATTACCCCTTGCAGTACCACTGGTACCTACATGGATGAGCAGCAGCAAATAGTCCAAGCGCTGGCCAAGCCTCAGCAGTCTCTCCACATCTAGAATCCAAGCATCTGGCAAGCAATAAGCCTTCCTAGACAGCAAGTGGGACTGTCAGATGGGGACATTCCCCACGGGAAGGAGTCTCCATCTACTTGCTGCTTGCTCCTGATGTTGACTTGTATTTCAGGCTTGGCTGGCTCTGATATCACCCTACACAGAGCC
Organism: Chauna torquata; assembly: GCA_013399475.1. Lineage (NCBI taxonomy): Eukaryota > Metazoa > Chordata > Aves > Anseriformes > Anhimidae > Chauna > Chauna torquata. The sequence continues at coordinate 42,695 of VXAL01014892.1, forward strand.
TTTTTCTTTCACCTTCTACCAGGGCAATGAACCTGTTCTGAAGTTACAGATCTGTGCCTTCCTCCTCCTGCTCCTTCTCAAGGACAGAAGTACATCCATTCACTCCTTGTCCTTTTCTGCTTGTTTTGCTCACAGAAAAAAATTATCAGTCAGTTCGTAGGACTGTAGGTGGATCTTCCTGCAGTTTACCTCCTGTTAAGTAAAAAACATGCATATTTAAGCCTTATGTCATTAAAACTAAACATAAAGCTAAGCAAATCATGTTTTGGTGTAAGGATTGGTTCATGTAGCTTAGCAAAATGAACACTTGGAGGGAATATGATTGTTCTCTGTATCAGAGAGGCAAAGACTAGAGAGGGAGAAGAACTATTTAAGAAAAAGAACAGCATTAGCACAAGAACAAATTGACATATATTGCATATAATTAAATTTAGTTTAGAATATAGATGGCATTTAGCTATAAGTATAATCATGTTCTGAAAATATTGAATGGGAGGGTGTAAAGCTAGCTAATTTGAAGATGGATTTTTTTTTTCATTTTTTTTTTTCCCGAAAGGGATTAAGGGATTATATTATATGGTTTCTTGCAATAGCTGTCACTACTTAGTAGCAATACCCAGCATGCTTGTCCCAGTCCTTTATTTATTTATTTATTTTTATCTTCTAAAATAAAATATAGTGAAGAGGGCTATGATGCACTGTTACAAACTTAAGAAAAAAGGATAAAATCTGAAAAGATGGATAAATGATGGTTTCATGTATGGTTAATTTGGGGTAGTTTGCCTTTAAACTGAGAAGACTAAAATTATGGAGTCATTTTGGATGTTTTGAATTCATAGTCATAAAACAGAGTAGTGGGGTTCTTAGCAGAAATCCCAGGTAAAATAGAGTGATCAAGGGCAGGAAATATTTTTGTTCTCTGGGACGAATCTCATTCCTGCAATAGCAATGTTGGGAAGAAATCTTTCACTCCTTTATAGTTACTGTTCTTATACATTGTCTTGTGGGAAGGGGTGTACTACATCATGTCATGTCTCATACTGATGTTCTGGACAAAAACATAAAAAGAGATAATAAATTATGAATTTGGTAGGTTAACTTTTATTCATCCTTTTCAAAGGTCTGTAGTGTTCTCAAAAAGTACTTGTGTTTTATCTTTAACACCTACTTCATCCAATAAAAAAATATATATATATTACTATTTCTTTTTACTCTCAGAGCACTATATCTGGTGCTTTGGATTAAAGGTTAATGAAAGAAAACTGAAGTTCTTCTACAATTTGACCTTTATTCTGAAGTAAAATCCTTAGTAATACTTAACTTAGTAATTCCACTTTCATTTGAACTCACTTTTATTCATTAACACTTAGGACTGGTTCTGAAGTTTGTGCGCTGGTGAAACCCAGAATTAATCTTACCTAGCTCTTCATCTGTATTCTACCATCCTGGCATCAGGAAAAAGACAACATATGAAAAGATTGATGGTTGATGGTTGATGGTTGGGCTTGATCTTACGGGTGTTTTCCAACCTAAATAGTTCTAAGATTCTATGATTCTATGAAGGATATATACAAACCTTCTCTTCTTCCTGTTCCTGACTTGAGAAGTACATTCAGTGTCCCTTGCTACTGGAACTTTTATCATGTCTTTGATTTCTTAGGAACTGTAAGTCATACAGAAAGACTGTCTCTGTAATAGCTTGATAAACTACTACAGAAAGTAAGTTGTTTTTGTTTTCAAGAAAAAAAATCAACACAACTTTGAGACTTCCACAGAAAATATTACTGCCACTAATGTAAAGCCAAATAAACCAACCATTAACTGTTGTGAAAGACAAAAATATTATTCATATTTTTAAACACTATATATCATTAATAAAATGACAGAGGAGTTTAAAATTTAATACTGTCAGCTTCATCCTACTTCCTCCCTCTTTAATACATGTTGATTGATACATGTATTTGCTGCTTGACCTGGCAAACTTTCAGATCATGCAGACACCCAGTGCTTCATAAACATGTATGTGTTTACAAGACCAGGACTCAAGGACAGGGTGAGATGGGTGAGGAGACACTTTTTTCTCAAGCACACAAAACCCCTGTAATTCCCAAATAAAAAGACTCTTCAATAGCCTTGAAAATTATAATGACTGGCCTGTGAAACTAATGACAGACTTTAAAATAGATGTCTTTGAGTTTAATGAATTTAAATTCCCATATCCAAAACTGTTCTGGCACTTTGGACCATTATTGGTAAGATATTTCTAAATGTTCACCTCAGCACAAAATGCTGCATTATACATTTCTAAAAAATATATATTTTTCTGTGATATGTAATATACAAAGAACAGTCTCCTCTGCAGCAGCCTGCAGGCAAACTTTCAAGGTTTAAAAAGCAGCCTCTAGAGAAGCTTGAAAAGATGACAAGTCAATTAAGTTGTAAGAAATTCTTTATTTTTATGAAGAGGGAACATATTAGGAATTTTATTATCAGTAAGTGCTGTAGTGCACATGTTTCTCTTTTGCAATTTAGAAATCATGACTTCTGTTGCAAGTTAACCAGTGCAGTTCAAACAACTGAGATGCTCCTTAGAGGAACACCATACAGGGTTTTCAGTCTCTGTTGAAAAAAGGTATGCATCTTAATTTAGAGGCTGAGGCCTACTCCAAACTGTTTTATTACTTAGACCTTGATAAATATCTTAGAAAAAGATTTTATTATTACCATGAAGCAAGACATTTCAAACAATGCATAAAATTACCTGCTGAACTCAAAGGAGGCTGCATCTTTGAAACAATCAATTCAAAATGCAGTACCAAGCGTTACAGTGATAAATGAAGCAGTCAGAGACTGTTGCTAGGGCCTTTCACTGAACGACAAAGCACAAGAAAGCTTCCACAGATGTTGAAATTATGAGAGAGCAAAGCAGGTGCTTAAATCCTATTTACTAAAAATAGCAATAATCATCAAGTTACAAAAGGAGACTACATTTCATATATTAAGCTCAACCTGTGCTGTGCTGTGCATAGCAATCCATTGTTTTATGATGACTCCATATTTTGGGGCATAATAATGCATCTGCTCTAGATTTTGTAGGTAAAGATTCAGGCTACATTAAATAAGTCTAGCTAAAGTGCTGTTGAAAACCTAACCATTTTATTTAGATACATTTAATATTCTTACCACAATATATTGTTTGCCTTCCTATTAACTAACATTCCCATTAATTTTTCTCTGCCATTTGAGGTAAACATTAGGTCTCTGGGGATTAAACAATTTGCTCTTTCTGAAAAATTTTTAAAAGGTAAAATCAGTTTTCAAATATAACCTAGGGAGACATTGTAGTCACAGGAAATTAATAATGTAATTGTTGCACTTATCTGTTAGTGATATATCAAACTTGCTTTCATCACTGTGCTATGGAATCCTTCAGAAATCCTCTGCATCCTTTATGAAAATCTCTCTTTTCTCTCACTCTTACTTAAAATCACACTTCAAAAAAAAAAAAAAAAAANAAAAAAAAAAAAAAAAAAAAAAGAGTACCATGAGATCTATGGCATCTCTGGGAGATAAAGAGCAGGACCATAATTTTCGGAGGAGTTTGGGTTGTTAACATGCCATGCTTTGTAACTTATCCAGTCTAGCTTATCCACACTATCAATACATATATTAATAAGAGCTACAATCACATTTTCATCTTGATTTAATATAAGAATCATAAAATAATATATCATCATCATAAGTCATCATATGATTTATGATAATAAATTGTTTATGAGAAATATCATAAATAATCATTTTTATATATACATATGTATATATATATACTAGCAATTCCTAAGAAAGTATGGACAGTATTTTATGCAGTGTTAATCTGTTTTCTGAATCTTACCCTTTTTAGTTCTTTTTGGCCTGATCATATGCAGCAGTAATAACATCAGAGAAAGGTATAAACAATGGAAGTTCCATTAAATGGTTATGAACTTCCTTATTCAACAGATAGATGAGTGATACTAGCCCTGGGAATACATTAATTGATTTTTCACTTAATCAAGATAATTTCTGTGGTATTCCTTTTGCTTTTGGTTCTGCTGCACTTTTTGGGAGCCTGGATTAAGAAAGGACAATTTATAACCTGCCATATCATATGCTCTTCCTAACTTTACAGCTTTGGATAAAGCATCTGCTGGACTTGATAAATACTTGGGCTGGGGACAAATATTTTGGCAGAAACTGTTGTTGCCTTTGGACAGCAAAACCCCTGAGAACCAAATGATAAGGAGGAAACTGCTTCTTTGCAGGAATTTATCTTTATGTGGACTTTTAGTTCACTGGCTTATAGAATGATTCATGTTTAAATAGCTGAAAAGACAAATAACTTCAAGCCTAGAGAGAGAAAGAGAAACCCGAGAAAATCTATTAAGAGAGAAAGATTTAAATCTGGCTAATGCTCTTGATAGTTAAAAGAATTAAAGAAGCCATTAAAGATACAAAATCAGTACCTACTGTACAATCCAATGGAGTGTCACTAAAAATATCAACTATAGGCCAGACAAAGAGAATAATTGCTTTACTGTTAGGTTTTTTGTTTGTTTGTTTGTTTGTTTTTCCCATCTATTCCTTTCCTGAACACATATTTTCTATCTTATGTTCTTGCAATTGCTTTAATGCTGAATTACAGTACCATAAATGCAATCTAAAATTATTTGAATATTTAATTAATAATTTATGATTGAGAAGAGTGTGTGTCATGGTTTTGGCTGGGACAGAGTTAATTTTCTTCGTAGAGGCTCACATAATGCTGTGTTTTGGATTTTTGATGAAAATAGTGGTGATAACACACTGATGTTTTTAGTTGTTGCAGAGCAGTGTTTGCACAGAGCCAAGGACTTTTCAGCTTCTTATACTGCCCTGTCAGCAAGGAGGCTGGGGGTGCACAAGAAGCTGGGAGGGGACAGAACCAGGACAGCTGACCCAAACTGGTCAAAGGGATATTCCATAGCATATGATGTCATGCTGAACAATAAAACTGGGGTGGCTGGCCAGGGCAGGGAGGGACTGCTGCTTAGGGATGGGATGGGCATCAGCCAGCAGGTGGTGAGCAATTGCATTGTGCATCACTTGCTTTGTATATTCTATTATTATTATTATTATTATTCCTTTCTTTTCTGTCCTATTAAACTGTCTTTATCTCAACCGTAAACTTTTACTTTTTTTTTCTGATTCTCTGGAAATGCTATTATGCTTTCTATTCACATCCTGAAAATGCATCTTTTTTTTTTTTTTTTTATTTTTTTTAAATTTATTTTTACTTGAAAATGTCTTTGTTCTTTGCAGAAGTGAGCTTAAAACAAAAAAACAAGAGCACACGAAGAAAATAAATAAATAAATATATTGGGCTAAATAACTTCTGAACAATATGAAATATTTTGTTCCAAAGTAAATTAAGCCTTTTACGTTTAAAGAATACACGATTCTTGTTAAAAATAAATGTTTTCAGAGTAAAATGCAGAAGAAAGTGATTTGCATTGAACTGAAGCTACTAAGAGAAGTACTAAAATATATTATTTGTTAAAGGTTTCTTAGAATTATCTTGATTTGAACAATGATCAATAGAGTCCCTTATACTTTGCATAGCAGCTGATCTTAGGATTGGAAATGTATATTATGGTCATAGAGCAATTATTAGTTATGCAAACAGAAAAAAAAACACAGACTTCTTAAATGATCTTCTTTATTATTTCATTAATAAGCATCTCAACAAACAAACAAACAAATGACAACACAAAAAAAAAAAAAAAAGAGAGAGAGAAGGAAGAAAAAGGATATATATCATTTAACTTTACCCAAGGTTCAGCAGATATTCTTATGCAGTCTTATAAACTCCTTTGTTACCTCTTCCTAATGCCGTAAATCCTTCTATATACAAAATTTCCACTGTCCCCTTCCTCATGAAGGAGTCCTCTCTCCCATCCCTAGACAGCCTTGCTTTGCCTTGCCCTCCCTTTCTGAAGTTAATGGCTCAACCAAACACTCAAGACAGAAGTGTACAGTCTTCCTGGAACAAAACTGCTGGACAGGCTTCAGAAAGCTCTACTGCTCTGCCTGCTCAGAAGCAAGGGCAGTGTCTATAAAGCTCCTGAAATTGTCTAGGTCTCTTTCCGTAGATTTATGTGTCAGGAACGTGAGGACTTGGGATTCAGGCCAAGGAAGCTTAATGAAATGGTGACTAAATTAAAAGGATACTGACACTGCTGTTAGAGCTAGAATCCTTATAAAATCATTCATTGCTGATGAAAGAATATCAAAGTTGTCTACCCTTTGTACCAAACATACATACTTGCACCTCAGCATATTTTACATCCCAAATGTAAAATTGGGATGTACTTTAGTATGTACGTCCTGTACTAAAGAAGTATGCAAGTTCTCTGTCTCTTTTTGAATGGGTACCACAGTATAACATCAACACTATCGTACCTAAGCGTTAATCCTCATTAGTTTCTATCTCCACATGTTCAAAACATGATAGACCTTATCAGAACACACATTTTCAGCAAAGCAATAAAGCCTTCCTAGTATCAGGTTACCGTGTGTTAGTTCTCTATTAAAGCTTTGCATACCAGCAGCTGATTAATTTCAATGAGCTAATAATAATCCCATAAAAATACCATATAACAGCAGGAAAAAACAGCTCTCAGAAAAGAGAGTTTAAGATTTTACACTGCAGAAGAGTGAGTGAAAGGGAAGTCTATGTGTTGGTCCACAAAAACGCATAGGTCTGGTTTATCCTAATTAGACCTGCGGCAAATTTTCGGAAGTATAGTATCTAGTTTAGCATCATTTGGCACTGGCATACTAACTGCTGGGAGGAAGAAGCCTCATTGTTGCATTTTTTCAAGGACCTTTAGCAGTATTCCTTAGTTAAAAATATCTTAACCTTTAAGAAAGTATTATGAAAGGTTGATACTCCATTAGAAAGTGTTATCTTATTATATACCACCAAAATGTTTAACTAAGAAAGATTCAACAAATGCCATATTTAGAAATGTAAAGTTTCAACTAAGTACATATATTTTACAGAAAAAAATAGAGAAACCTTAGATTTTATGCCTTCACTGGTAAATTCAGGCCTTCTGTTATTTCCTTTTCTAGCTTCTTCCTAACTTCTCCTTTCGCTAAAATAGATCTGACCTAGAAATATATTGATTCTTCACATCCCAGCAAAGAGGAATATAGAACCAATCAGCTTTGGCAGTGATCTCACTGCTGCAAGTTTTTCTCATGAGAAGTTCCACAGCTTCCAGCCATAAGAAATTGAAAGTTTCTTTTTTATATACTTAATGTACTAGTTCCAGTCTGTGGCCAGAAATATCGAACTGTCGAGTAATGCAACTTTCTTGCACTATAACACTTGCATGTAAAGGAAATAGTTTCTCATAATGAAACTGTATTTCAAAAATCTGTGTGAGTACTACCAAATAAAAAATGAAACCTAGTGTAACTGTAGGAAATTGCTGTGAGTTATTCTACAAGGTACTTTCCTTATGTTAAGTTGAACATAATTGCATTGTGGAGAATCATAATTTGAAAATTGAGATACTTAATTAACATTCACTTTGGCTATTTTCTTTTGAAGAGGAAAATTTCTTGGTACTTTAGCTTTGATATTTATTAACAGTGATGATGATGTTAAAGTTTTATTAAAAATACACACTCCTTATGCCATTGAAATGTTTTGTCCCCTACATCATTCTTTCCCTTCTCCTGTATTTTCTATGATACTAAATTCTGGAATTTGATACGTAAACAGCAAACAAAACACATTAAGACAGTAAAGTGATTACCTTTATGTACCGTTAGCAATGATGATCAAACAGAGCTACTTCTCTTCTCTGATCTTCTTCCTCTGTCTACAGATACTGCATCACTATGACTAGTTCCTTATCTTTTTATATTGTTTGTTTATTTGCTTTTTTCCCCTCAGATAAGTAGCAGGGAGCTCTACTAGGACTAGAATAATGATGTGCAGTCAAAAAATATAAATACTGTAATTCCAAGCAATGGCTCAGGTATGAACAGTATAAGGGCCAAAATTAATTTGCTATTTATTTATCCTTATTTCCAGTGAGATAAACTGGAATGGTTAAGATAGAACAATAAAGTTAAAAATGCTGTGCAAGAACCAGATAGTCCATCTGAAAAAGAGTACAGAGAAAAAAGTGGGAACACTGGGAAACAGACTTCATTATTTTCACAGCTATACTTTGAAAAGATATTCTACAGCATTTAAGCATATAATGTTTGAACTGTTTCAGTAAAGTTCCTTTAAATGATGAAGTTTAAAAGTTTAAGTTCTGCAAATAATCAGGTCATTTGACTCTACACTGGCAACAATTCTATGCCCAATTCATCTAAAAAAGCTGTATGAGACATTTTGTTTTCCTTTTTAAAATGCATGTTATGTAGGACATTGAATGCCGAGCAGTCAAACAGCAGTGGACATCTTCACTCCTACAGGACCCTTTGTTTGTTTGTTTGAGAACAGGACAGTACCACAAAGATGGCTTAACAGTTGCTTTGGACCTGTAACAGTGGCACACAGCCAGAAACCTCTAATCGGCTTTAGAGCATCTAATTGGCATATTCTGGCACTGCCAGTTCATTTTAAAAAGGCAAGTCAGCTATGGCAAAAGCCCATTAAATGAACAAAGAGATTCCTAGTTATTTTGGTATGATCAGGCCCATCAGAGTTCATAGTTGTATGTACTGTTGCATCCCCACTCCTTCTATGATTTACTGTTAGTAGTAGCCATCCATGCAGAGCTATAAATTTACATATCATTCTTTAAAAACTAGGGCAATATATTTTTGCTGAAAGAAATAAGAGAGGCTCTAAGATCCATTTATTCCTTATTAAGAATTTCCTTAAACTGTATGGGTAAAAAATACGTTACTTCCATTTTCGACAACACAATCTGTTTTCCCTTTCCCCTCACCAGGACCAGACTGGCCTGCATCAATATAACACAAGAGTACTTCGCATGCCAAGTAACATTGCAGCTGAACAGGTCAAAGTGCCACAGAGACACCACCTGCCGCTTTGTTATAGACTTGCTCAGTACAGAAGGTCACAACCACCTTTCAGGCGAATTGAACCCTAAGGGGCTCAGTAAGAATTTCTACCTTACCCTGTCCTTGAAAGGAGGTGGAGGTGGTGGAGGGAGCAATTTTGATCTGTGCAGGACTATTTGGAAAAAAATGAAAGAGGCCCTTAGAGATAATTATTTATACATATTAATTACCCAATTTGAAGCCTATTTTACACTTCTAACCAAAACATTAAGCAGTGATTTAAACTTTTATTTCAAAAACTTCTCTGAACTTAATCTGCCTCAGGCATTCCTTTCCTATGGTTTAACTGCCCTTCCTGAACCATAAATACCTCATGAATGTGACAATTTAAATATATTTAAAGAGACCTTGATATTTCTTTCTACATTAAGTTCCACATTTTTTTGTAGTTTCTTCACCTGTCAGTTTTACGCAATTGTAAAACGTGCATTGCAATGAAATACAGTATTTAAGAAAGTAAGAATGGAAACATTGTCAGTGGACTACAATCTGTCAATGGTGAGAAAAAATGTATTGCTACATCTATCTATGGCTAAAAATTGCCTAAATACAGTGTCCCTCACCTCACTTTAACCTGTTTGTTTGTATCATCTGTTTGGAAATGCTTAGGACACAGACTGACAATAAAATGAGCATACAAAGCAAGTCGCTCTTTGCTCTGGAGGACTCTGAATCTGCATGGACAAAATAAACAAAACATGTGAGAAGTGTCAGGAAGAGGAGAGCTTCAGGAAGGAAGCATATCAGAATAGTTTAGAGTAGATATTTAATTTTTGCAGCTATATCTTGTAGAGGAGTCACGGTGTGACTTGCACGGACAAGATTCACCTACTCACCTGTTTTTGCCATAATGTAGACATGTCAAGAAGGGACCAGTAAACCTCAAATCTTACAACTTTTGGTATGCAAAAGCATCTCTCCAAAATGGATGTAACATGGAAATTTAAAACTCATATAAAAGTCCTTAAAACAGAGTCATCATAGTCACTGTTATGCTAGACAGCCTTAAAAGCATTTGGTACATCTTTTATAATCAAGCTTTTACATGTGAAGAGTAATTTAACTGTCTCCACATCACTTCTCCCTCCCAAAACAATGACAGAAAGAACAGATTAGATATACTCTTGCAATATTCTTTCTTAACAGAAATCACTGAGAGCTGCAGCTGCTTAACATCTCTAAAGATAGCTTCTTAAAGTATACAGAGTATACTTACATAAAAGAAACATAATGTAAGTATTGGAAGGTGCTCAAAGATGTGATAAAATAAAGTTTCCTGGTTTTAAAAAGGAAGAAAGGAAGAAAGGGAGAAAGGAAGAAAATTTCATAGAAAAAATAACATGGTAAAAATGAAAAACTTTTCAGTTTTAAAAACAGCAGTAGAATATATAATGCAGTCTGAAAACTGAGAGGTGCTTTTTAGACCAATGACTTTGAAGAAGGACCTGCCAGATAGATTGCTATAATTTCATATATGAAGCTCATTCAGTGGTCTGAAAACAGAGTACATTTTTCCAAGAAGAGAGAACAAGAAATTTTCTATGTTTTTTTCCTCACTACCTGCAACCACCCATGCATATCTACCAAAAGAGTCTTCTTTACTTTCTGTTCCTCTCAATGGCCAGGCAGGATTATTAAACTTAAGATTTGGAAAATATATGAACTAGGCTTTCAAAAACTCAAAAGAATCTCTAAAAAGAGTAAGATACTTTTAAATTTTTTAAAGATATAATCTCTTATGTATAGGAATTGCCCCTAAATTCTCATGGTTTATGAATCACCAGATGACCAATCGTGCTTAGAGCTACATTGAGTTTGACCCATTGCAATACACAGACACGCATACATGCACACAAAACCCTACACCATTTCAGCCCTGACCTCAGCTCGCACATTTTTACAGGAAATGAACTGGTATTATAATCCAATAAAAGGTGTTAACATGCATGCTCAAACTTTATTTTCAATGCAATATATATTTTTTAAAAAGTTAGTCGTTTGGATTGTAAAGCCCATGTGTGAATTAAATTACGGTGCTGCATAAGTAGGTGCAATACAAATGAAGAAGCCAC
>VXAL01014893.1:0-91035 GCA_013399475.1 Chauna torquata
AATATTTGGAATATTTTTCATTATTTAAACTGGTTTATAGTTGCAAAAATTGAGGCTTCTGGGTACAATTTGAGTCTTAGTGTCTGCTACAGTCTTCCAGTTTTATAGCATTACTGGAATTAATTTTTTCCTTATAATACTTTTCTTGCTGATGGAAGCATTCCTTTTTTCCTTTCCAAATAACTTGAATCTTTCACATTACTGGTTTTCTTTTTTCAAGCTACTTCACTCAGCAGGTTTTTTATTTTTTCACTCAGACTAGGTGATTATGAAACTTTGGTATTACTTATCTTGCTTAAAGTGGATTTTGGAACTGTACTGGTCCACACTGTTCATATACAGTTCTGAGTGTCCCGTGGGGATTATGTTATATAACTCTGACATCAATATCATAAATTTATGATACTGTTGGCATATTTTAAGTAAGCCTGTTATATTTGATTAATATTTGGGGTATAATCTAGATCTAGGGCTAACCAGATTGCATTTTAAGACTTTGAGCTTAAATGATGTCTTAAGATTGCTGGCTTGCTGGGTCAGCAATTTTGTTTGCAAGCCAAATGCAAGCAAAAAACAAACAAACAAAAAACAAACCAGAACCAGTAGTAACACATTCACAATGTTCTTGAGCTATTATTCTCCTTTCACAAGCTGCAGGCTAAACCCTTGCACGTGTTGAACTTTGCAGATGGTTGTTTGTCCCATTGACTCCATCGGTCAGAGTAGGAAAGGACCTAGAAATGTGTAGTTGGCATTTCCTCCAAAACTCTGCTGTTATTGAAGATTTTGATGGAAGCTTCCAGAAACACTAGAAAATATTAGGATGACCCAAATCAGTGTCCAGGTCTTCTGCTTTGCAGAAGACATTGTAGCTGTGAGATTAATGTAAATTATCGTTTCTAACACTGGGACAGAGCGTTTTTGTTTTGTTTTTTGTTTTTTTTTTTTGAATCATGAAGTGAATGGGGACAGTCATGACATTCTCCAAGTGATGAATGACAATTTGGTTTTAATCCTTGTGGGGCATGGGGCTAAGCTTTCTGTTGAAAGGATCAGGTTAATAAGCAGTCTTAATCCAATCTCGCATTCTTCTTTTGCATTAATGTGGTTCTCGAACTCAAGACAAACTTTGTAGTTCCCATAATGGTGGAGAACGGACCTTGTATCTGGAAAAATCTCATGTCCTGTTGAGTTGAATGAATGTTGCTTGGAATCAAAAAGCAACTCTTTACCTTGTCGAACAGATGAGATCTCAAAAGGAGTTTTATGCTGTCTATGGATTTTTAAGAGGTTCTACTGCCATTTTGTCAAAAAATTAGGATTTTTTTTCTGGAATGTTTGGCTAACACTGCTGTTCTCTTGCTCCCTTCCAACATTCGTCCTCTTAGTACTGTCAGATTTTTTCAGTATGTTGTACTCTCATGTTTTTGCCAGCTCACTACCCTTATGTTGTTTGATATCAGTGATTCTGTTTTTTTATGCTTCATCAAATGCGTTGTAACCCCTCTGGGATGCACAAAGCAAAATAAACCTACTGTTAAAGAAAGAAGCAATTGCTAACAGAAGTATGTGTGGTATCCTCCTCTTGCTGTTCCTTACACCTCTCCTTTTGCTTTTGTGTGGAATAGTAATGCCTAGTCATGCTGCATATTTTTTCCCAGTAATACAGGGATGTGCATGTTTGGTTAAAATTATAGGCTTCTCCAGCATCATTCCCAAAAATTTAACATAATTCTCTATTTTACCAATGTAGATGTCCAAGGATATGTTTTGACCTTGTACTATGCATAAAACTATGTTAAATACCTAAACTGCCTGCTCAGTTTTGTTAAACCACTCTGGATTCTGGTTGTTCAGGGAGTTATTTGTGTCAGGTTAGAAGTTTGATTGAATGATGATATGACACTGTCATGCACAGTTATATGCATTGAGCATGAGAACTCTGCACAGAGGTTTTATTGCTGAAAAACTTGTGATGAGCAAATTACTTTGAAGGCTTTGCATCTGTTCACCAAGACTTAGCAATTACTTACGTCACCAAAATGCGTTTTCATTTAAAGACAAAGTTTCTGTGGCATCAGTGAAGAGCTTCTAAACCAACCTGTTATAAACAATGCCCATTTAAACAAAGTCTATTTTGGTACTGGTGTATTACTAATGATAAACTTAGTTTTTCAAGCTGTACGGTAAAAATAAAAAAAAAATCATACGAAAGAACACTACTAACTCTGTGAACAAGGTACTGATAGCAGTTCCAAAAGCTGTTGTTGCCATAAGTAGTTAAAGTGATAAGAGCTAACATATTTTTCAGCAGATGCAGGAGATCAAATTCCAGTTTTATTCCAAACTTCCTATAAAAGCTTCTCCATGTGACTGAGCTGCAAATGGGTAGGTAGCACTGGACATGACACTGGTGGTAACATCAAAGGATGCCGGCTACTGGATTATGCCAGGCTGTGCCAGTAGCTGCAGAATGGTTTTATTCACACAAGCTTGATGGTCCTGTGTAAGCCTTGGAACAGACTTGAGTTTATGCATACATGGTGTCTTGGAGAAGGTACAAAGGGTAAGGAAAATTTCGTGATCATAAGCCACCTTAAAAAGACACTGATTTTAAGATTAAAAAAGAAACTCCAGCAGCTCTTAATGGTTGAGGCAGTTATGCTGTGTTTTATGCTTGGGCAAAAACTTCCCATTATGCCATCTAAGGTTTTGATTAAAGGTAAGATGCTTCTCTGCTTTTGTGGTACCTGTCCCAAAGTGTTCGACTATGTGTAGGCAACAAATACAAAGTTGTTTATGCTAGTCTTGCCAACTTCTTTTCGATGTGTCTCAGTTCTCCCCTGCAAGGCACCTATCTCTTAACAGCACAGTTTCTCAGGGGGTTCATGGAGATGGGCAGGAGATGGTGATTCTGTGTTTTGGAAGGATTTTTAACGTCAAAGTTCAAATATATTACGGAGCAGGATTGTGGATTCCTGCCCTCAGTGATGTCTCATGCTTACTGTCATGCTGTGCGTAATTATGAAATATGACTTTGGGCACCAAATATCTGACTACTGACAGAAATTTTGTGAGGTGGTGTCAATGTGTATTTTTCATCACACTGCAAGTATGTATGTTATCTTAATGCTTGTGCCTTGAGTTCTATGACAAAAAATGCTCCTTTTCCATTTTGGAGAGCTTGTTTTATATAAAATGTTTCTGCAGAGGTTTTTTTTTGACATCCAGATTATCTGGGAATTAAAGTCTATAATCATAGATAAATAATATTTAGATATGCACTGTGGTAGGGGAAAGATTAGGCTGCTCAGCCAAAACAAAAATGCTTCCTCCCTCTTCTCCCTCCCCCTTGTTTTCCACCTGCTTGCAAAAAGCTGGTTTTTTTTTGGTTTTTTTTTTCGGACTAGCCTCATAATTACCCTTCTGTGCTTGATTTGGGCCTCCAGGAACGGCCCGCAGCATCTGTAAAGCTGGCAGCAGAACGGTATTTCCAGGCAGGCGGTGTTGCAGGCTCGGGAGCCAATCCATGGCTTTGTCTGAGCAGCTGAGAACTTCATCCCAGCCATGCCGCGGTGTACAGTAACACAGACCTGTGCCACGGGCAGGGAGAGCACTGAGCAAGTGTTGGGGCCAATATTTATAGACCACTACGTAGCAGTCCTGGAAAGAGAGAGACGGAGAGGGAGTGAAGGAGAAATCTTGGCTGAACTGAAGGCAATTTTATTTCAGATTTTTGTTAGTTAAGCAACATTAAATAAATCCCCCTTGTCAAGTTTAATCTTCTCTTGGCGAATCATAGCAGTCCTGCTTCATGTTATGACCAGGTGGAAGCAACAGATTTAAAACAAGACGTTTGAGGGTAAGTAATTGATTTAGTGTCATTTTTTACCTCCAGCGTCCTAGCCAGCTTGCTGCCCTTCGAAGGCATTGCATCAGTAAACGAGAGCTCAGTTCATGTTTTAAGTTCAGAATAGCACTGCCTGCTGCTGTGTAAGGATGTTCTGTGTGCAGTGATTTTGTGTACAGTTGCAGAGGAATATCAGGTTGATTCTTCATTTAGCAACGTGCTTGAAAAGGTCAGCTAGCATCAGAGAAGAAAGGCACCCAGTCTACTTCCCCTGCACAGTTGAAAGTAGTGCAGGTCATTTAAAACACGAGTGCTCAGCAGTCTCTAGGCTGAGTTTTAAAGCAACAGTTTCTTGATGTATAACCATCTAATGTTTGTACTTGCATGGCAAGCCTGCTGTCCTATACGTGCAGTTTTTAGTAGCAGAAAACAAGAAAAAAATTCTACTCAAACTACTGTCTGCTGTTGTGTTAGGTAATCAGGGTCAATATTGCAACAACCATGTTCTCCTAAGAGGAGCAGGACAGCGGTTAATGGATGTTCTTACATACCTCAGTCCTTCTTTTATTAAAAACAAAACAAAAACCAACAGGTTGGGGAGGCAAGTGAGTTATTAGGAGAGGAAAATCCCCCCTCTTTCCTGCATTGTTAAAGGTGACATAGAACACACACCCTTGCAGGATATTCCCTGATAACAGAAGGGAAATCGAGTGTTTACAGCAAACTGTTATAAATAAGGTGCAAGAAAGATTCTCCCTCGCTCACCTTCACACAGGCAACTACACACAGCTTTTGAAAAATGAACCTCTTTCCATTACTCATAGTATCTTTTTCAACAGCCTCCTGAACACACACAGGCTGCTGAGTTCATTAGTCTTCTTTGTTTGCATATTCTAGGATGTAATTTTAAAAGCCAGGTTACCTAAAAAGGGGATAATTCTTCTAAAACTCTCTCCTGGCAGCAAAATGTGAAATCTGTACAATTCAACATTTATGTTTACTATGGTTAGCTCAGAGAAGATTAATGTGTTGCTTAAAGAACACAGCATTTCCCTGAATGAAATTTATCAGTTGACAGCCCTGGAATTACTTCTTTAAGTTAAGAAAATATAGACTTTGGCACTGGTTGAAGATTTTTGGGGGTGAGTGGGAGGGTGGCTTGCAACTCCAGAGGGTGTTAGACACATACTGAATATGTGTTGAAAACAAAAGTGTGTTAGAATAACTTTAAGCTTAAGGTTCAAACTAACAAATACAAGGAAGTGCAAGATAGGGCTCACGTTAGATCCTTAACTTTACTTGTTAACACCAACATTTTGCATGCACGGAGCACGTAACATAAGCTGCTGTCCGCTGCTTTAAGACTTACCAAGCAAAGTCTAAGAGCAGTGGTGGTTTCCAGAGAAGAAAAGCAGTTTGTATGAGAACTTGTAGAAAAACATGTATGTATTTAATGATCATGATGATCATTATTTCCTATGTGTATCGTATAGTCTGTGTTTTGGTTAGAACACTTATCACAAACACTAGAAATGCTAAGAAGCTGCTCTGGGAAATGCAACAGGCAAGACAGGAATGTGTGTTATATGGACAATTAACACTAATAAAACTAATCTGCTGGGAAATTCTCTCGTTATGGAATTATGGAGCTATTCCAGTACATGAGCATTGCTTAAAGAAAAAAAAAAAAATTGGCTCTATCTTAACCAGTGAATTTTAGAGTTATAGAGGACAGCACTGTTGCATTTCTTTGAGGTTTATAAATAAATGATAAATGCAAGCTGAAACTTCCTGGTTTTTCTCTCTTCCTTACCCAAATTTATCTATGCTTCTGTTTGAAGGTGATATGAGTGTTCTTTTGTCTAGTATATTGGCAAAGGCAACTATTAAGAACTGAGAGAAAGCTGAGATGTTGAAAAGGGACTTAGTGTGGTGTATTTGGACACACTGGATTAATAGGCATTAGTCTGCATCTTCTGAGCTTCATTTTGACTGTACATACCTATACAATCACAGCCTTGACAGTTTGTATTATTATTGTATTTACTATTACTAATACAGGCACACAAATTATTTACCACTAGAGAATTTGCATGGTCCTTACAGAGCATCAGCTGTTCTTTAGTGTAGAAGAATATATGCCTCTGTGTATATCATTACTCCGTGTTAATGTGGCTTAACTGTTGGTAAGCCACATTTATAACCAGGGACCGTAAACTGCAAGTGTGTACATTTTTGTGGAGTAACTGGTGTGTAATTTTATCCGCCCAAACTTACAATGAGGTGGATTGTTTGCTTTTCCATGTAATTTGGTAAATTTAGTATTTTGCATATTCAGGTGACATTCAAAGGACTTTGTGGAGAATAATGTCAGGATTGCAGATATTGCGGATGTCCTGCCTCAGGGAAGTGAATAGCCTCTGAGGATAATTTGAACTGTTTCTGAAGGTCATGGTATAACCACACATGAGCTCTATAGGTATTTTTGTTCTTTGTGATGGAATTTTCATGACCCTCTCTAAGCCCCACAGAGAGATGCTTTAATGGCATGTTAACCTACTGATCAGTGAACTCTGTCCTGATGGGTCACTGTAGAGGCAGAGATTTTCTCTCTGATAGCTGAGATTATTCATGGAAAGTCCAATTACCTGCTGGGGCTAGGTCAGAAAAGTCACATGCTGCCTCTTTAGCACTTGTGTCTTTAGAAATTGTGACAGCACTGGGTATTGCAGGGGTTAATGTTGGGGCTGTTTGACTGTTGCTAATATATTTGGGAGGGCTGTTGAGTGGTTATCTGCTAGGGTAGGATGAACTCCAAAGCTGAGAGGGGTTAAAATTTTTCTTCCAGAGATTTTACAAAACTGATGGCTAGGAAGGCTTCACTGGAAGGAAGAGTAGGGATTATTTTTTTATGATGCCTCCTCATATTAATTGGAACAGGAGTGAAGACATAGACGTACCTCAGAATCCAAGTCCTTCCTGTTAATTGGTTCCTTCAAAATTGACCACCAGTGTTCACATTGCCCCTCGTGTAGTTGTTCCACTTGAAAATCTGCATTTGCTCGTACAGCCTCCTAGGCCTCCGAAAATACAGGAAAATGAGCTGGAACCCCACACAATGATTTGAATGTCACCCCTCACAGCCTCCACGTCAGCCTCCAAAATCTCCCAAGTGGTATTGTCTTATCAATCAAATCATAAGTAAAATGGGACGGGAGTCAAAACTGCAAAACAAACACCAGAAGATTTGCAGTAAGAGCATGAGTGGGTGACGGTGGGCATGGCCGTGTCTCTTCGTGGCCATTTCATGTTTGGGGTTGGATGTGGGAAATCTTCATTGTTGCTTGAATGCCAAAGGTGAGCCTGCCCCTTTGTGTGGTCATTCTGGAGCTTGAAAAACGTCCTACCTTCAGCAGCTTTACCAGCTGTGTTTCCAAGGATGGTATAAACATGGGTATTTGCTTTCAAATCGTTGCGTACTATTTAGCTTGCTCTCATGTTCAATTTTAAGGACTCCTCAGGTAATCAAATTGACACAACAGCTTCATCCATGCTCTGCATTCGTGGGGAAAAGGTGTAGACTATGACAATAACAGCAAAAGGAATCTTTCCATCACAGTAACTTTTTCAAGAGCTTTGCTGTTTGTTCCTGGCTATGCTTGCTAACCAAATCAACTAGATTGTGTCACCTAAAACACCTTTTTTTTCCCATGTCGTAAGTTAACTTTCTGGTTCTTTACCTTACAGCTACTGGTTGCTAAATATTATAATTTTCAGGGTAATCGCCCACTATTATGTTTTGTTTTAGCACAGTAAAACCATTTCTCGGACTATATTAAGGGACTGGAATTTTGTTCACAATATTGTGTTTTAATAGACTATGTTGTTCACTTACAATACACCACGCACTGAACAAAGAGGAAAAGATCCAAGCCCTACCGTCAGTGAGATTATGGCCTAGCCAAAAAAGTACATGCAAAGAAAGGAAGGGAGGAATAGAGTTAATATAAAAATATGTATGAGTGTATGCGTGTAAAGATAACTTCATAGAAATAGGTGCATGCTTCGGTTGAAAATAATTCTTTGGATTCCACATACAAGGTATGCTGCACAAATAACGTACATAGTTCCTGGTGGTTTCGGTGATTTGTCAAGGGGGAAATGGGGAGCTGAGCAGCATTTCTGGTGGAAAATGGTGACATGTCAGAGTGGAAGGATTGTTTATGACACACCAGTTTTGAAGAAATTTTAGTCAGAAAAGATGTCTTGGATCTGACGCTGAGTTTCTAGTCAGGGCCAAAACAACAAAGACCAGTATGCAAAGTAGCAAATACCTGATAGACAGAGAGCACATATGTGGGTAGTGAATGATTAAAGTTTAATTTTGTGGATTTGCCTGATGCAGGTCAGGAATGTGGGCCCTCATTTCCCATACTGTAGCTGAGTACTTCCCACACTAGCTTATACAACAGCGAGCTTCTAAAGCCTCTCTGCTCAAGGCTGTTTCTCTTTCTATATATGCTGAGACACTTACTGGCCTGGGAACTCAGACCCAGATCTCATGTATTGTGACTCTTCTAACATCTGGCCTGTTGAGTCCTTCTGTGTCTTATCTGTTGTAAAAGTACTAATTTCTGTGTGCAAATTCCTTAATTCAGAGCAGGCCGTTAGGTATTCTGGAATAGTACTCTCTGTGATTTTTGAGGACGTGTTTTTGAAAGATCTTGGTTTCACCAAGAGATTGAAGAGGAAAATTTCTCAAATTAAAAAAAAAAAAAAAAAAAAAGACAAATTCCTGGCCATCTGTTCTAAGTCTTTCACTGTTCAGACTTCATCTTGGGGCAAACTGTTTCCTGGTAATAAAAATTGCAGTATTTATTTTCATCTTCAGGTTAGTTTCCTCTGCAATGCTTTGCTCTATTTTTTTTTCTATAGGTTCTTGTGCAGAGATGGAAAAGTGGGCATAAAATTTACTTTTTATGCCAGTGTTGCCTTGATCGTGATACTTTTCAGTATCAGAGAAGTAGCACCTGTGTCCTTTCATCTCCACAGCTTGATGCTGATGGCTTTGGGAGCTCTTCAGGCTGTGTAATGAACTTGAGAGCAAATTAAAAAGCAAAAATGGGCATATGTGACCAAGGAAAACTCTTTATGTTTTGGGAGTCAGTGCTCTTCCAATATTCAAGTGTGCTCCCCTTTGGCTCCAAGAAGTGATTGTGCCTTTCCTGTTCCTTCCATCTTTGCATTTACAGCTGGATGTATTCTCTTGCTAGCCAGAAAGGCAGGCACAATGCAGAACTTTTGAACCCTGTCTGCAGGTGTCCCATAGAGTGATGCTATTGGCACGATGTCATGGATATTTAAAAACTGAATTGATGTTGGAATTTACTCATTGAATGGGTATCGAAGATTGTATTTTGCAGTTTGATTTTTATATTTGCAAATCACTACCAATCCTCTTAGTACTGAATTTCCCCTATGATTCAGGAAACTTTAGTTAAAATGGTTACATCAACAACATGAAGTATGGATACCAGGAGAGTACTTAATGTCCAAGTGAAACACTGCTTAGCTTGAGAGCAGGTGCATGTTCAACAACACGTGTGTTTACAGAAGAGTGTATTTGTGGGTGCTGAGTCCCTTGATCAGTGACCGTTATCTTTTTTTCCCCACACGCAGGAAGTCCAGTCTTAATTTGAGCAAGACTTATTTGCTTAACCAGTGTTCATTTAGGCAGACCAAGAATGCAGAGAATTACACATGATCATTTGTTAATGTTGGTTTAGAAATCACATTTGTAGTGTGAACCATCCTTTTGAATATTTCTTGGTGTATGAAATGAAATGTGAGTACTTACAGCATGAAGAAGACTTAAGTTTGCATGTCACTTTAAAAAATGTGAATTTCTGGTCTAATTTCTAATTCTGGTCTGCTGTTTCTAATTATTTGAAGTGTTTAATATTTCTGTTTAAAAAAAAAAAAGTCATTGTTAACTCTTTGCTGTGGAGTTAAAGTACTGAGTACTGGTAGCCCAGGATACATCTTGAAATCCGATCTAGATTGAAGTTCTCGTCCTTTAGGAGTTACAAATGCACAAAACCTGCTTGACATTACAGAACAGAAAGGTTTGGGAAAACAGTTGGGGCTTTTAATGCACTTCAGACGCTATCTATCTTTTGTATAATGCACTTATTAGTTTAGATGCTGCCTTTGGTATTGGCTAGTATGGGCAGACTTGACCATGGACGACCTCAACAAAACGACAGTGCTTCAAACGTTAACCGTGTAGAGGAAGCACCAGGCAATGACTCTGTGCTCCAGGAGCCTACAGCCTGTTGCCTCCTCTGTCAAACTGGCACTCAAGAATACATTTCTCTTAGCAAGAGACAAAATATTCTGATTTTTCTTAATCCTTTGCAGCCTGGATTGTTACTTGGCCCAGAGGCCATGTTTGAAAATCTCTCTCCTAAGGTCAACATACCCTTTACTTAGACGTTGCAGTATGTGCCAGAGCACTGAAGTGGGACCATGGTTTCTGTAGAAATTAAAATAAGCCAGTGAATTGTAGTTATTTACTGTATTTCATCCCACCTTAGAAAGCAGAAGTGCAAAGTGTGATTTTTAATTAACAAGCACATTGTCCCAGTGCTTTGACTTGGAAAATTACATATCAATATCCAGACTGTTTAGCAGACCATTCATTCCTCCCTTCAAGACATAAATAATATCCTTCAGCTTCCTAGGAATGTTTTCCTGCTTGATTTTAGCAATCATAAGTACATATGAAGTATTAATCACCACGGTAAAATAAATGAAGGGTGGTAATTGAATAAGACTATGCTATTTGCTAAACCAAAACAAAATTTTTTCATCACTGCATCTCCTTTACTTCATCACTACGATGACTTGTCCTTACATCCAGCAAGAGTTTTGTCTACTAATCTTGAAACGTATCTTTGTGTTTATTGTCAGGACCTTGCTGGCAAATTGAGCTTGACAATAAGATGGTAAAGGCAGGGGGAAGCAGGGTGACCTGGGACATGCAGTTCTGCTAAAACCTTTCAAGGTTCATAGAGTGCCTTTTCTTCTCCAACAAATCAAATTACTGACTGCGTGGCCAGTTCGGTTAGCTAATCATTAATGGGGATGTGTGAATTATCGAGTTTGTAACCCTTTCTTCTTCTAATTAATTTGTGTGTGTGTGTGAGAATACTCTTCCTCCTGGTGCCAAGTGCCTTTAGCTGAGGCAAGTGCATTTAAAAGTGTCCCCACATGGTCATGGAGGTAGGTCCTTCAGCCTTTGAAATAGCCAAGCTGTTGCCTTGGTTTGGAGGAAACCAAACCGAGGTTTGCCTGCACCCTCTGGTGGCCAGCAGATTTGGGGCCTGGCCTGCGGTAGGTGCCACTGGCCGCCAGCACTTGGCAGCCTGGGGCAAGAGGTGGTGCCCATGGGGGTACTCCTGGGTGCTGAGGAGGTGTGTGTGCAGGGTGAAAAGCTAAACTGTCCTTTGCTTGGGAGGTTTTTCACTTGGAATAATTCCTTCTTTTGCTGAAACATGCATTTCTCATCAATTTGATGCGTGTGTAGCCTTATGGTTCTGATTGCTTTAGACGTGTGGCCTGCATCAATCTTGTGTCGATAAGAGCAGGGTCAGGTACGTGCTAGTCGATGTCCAGCTCCTCTTCATCTTCATACTGGTTGTCTCTTACACAGTGTGCAGGACCACCGATTGGTTGAGAGTAGCTTAAACTCATGTTCTCTTAGCATGATAATAGAACTTGAAAAGTTTTCCCTTGCATTTGCTTAGGGCTGCCTTGTTTCAACTAGGCTCTAAGTCAGGTTCAAACCCAGTACCCATTTCCTCCTTGTTCAGAGCACTTCTCCTGTGTGTTCTCGGGACCCCCCAGCCACGCTGCTTCTGCTTCCCATCCCAGTCCTCCAAAATTGGGGTGAGCTGCAGCAGCAGTGCCAGCTGGCTGGCTCTTGCTACCTCTCCAACTGTCCAACTTTGCTTACCAAAAAGATGAAGAAACATGCATGGTGCAAGATTTTTGCTTTGTTCTGTGCATAGCTAGAACAAAGGTATTTCTTCTTTCATAATAGCAGAGGCTTCATATAGCAGTTACTAACTCCATTAAGCCACTGAGCGTGGCCATGTGTCTGTCAGTAGTCAGATAGTTTTTCTGCAGCCATTTTCAATAGTTTAAGGAAAGGAAATGGCATACCCATTGGATGTGACTGAAAAGAGCTACTCTTTGAAATACAGGCATTTTCCCAGTTTTGAGCTAGTCCAGCTAAGATGTTGTGGGAGAGAGTTGTTTATGAAGTGCCTATATGGTCAGAAAAGGACTGTGTACAAATGCTGTCATACTTCTCCAGAGATCTAAAATCTGTCTCTATTCCAAGATATATCTGCTTTCTTTAGTTCAAAAATAAATGCTGATGACTTTTTACTCTTATTGGCTCTATAACGATATGAGAAAATGAGCTGGAATCTATTCTGGTTTGTTGATCATTGACAAAATTGCTAATTGCTTTTTAACGTGAGCCAGGGAGAGTACAGTGTGACTTCAGGTGTGGGTTGTAAAGTGGGCTGTTAGAAGAACGACTTTTTTTTTGGTTTGTTTGTTTTAAACTTGTAGATTGAGAAAATGTACTTCAGATTCATTGTAGACAAATATTGAATTTCAGTACGTCATTTGTGCTAAACCACTTTTCATCGTGGGCTTGCGCTACCAGGTCTTATTTCTGTCGTGTAGATTTTTGGATATTCATGCCAGTTAGCATCTTTACTTTTTCCATCCTCAGACCTCTTTAGAATAAAGTAATATCTACCACTTAAATAGCAATTTGCATCTTGAGAAGAATTTTGAAAGTCTTCGCTAATGCTTCTTTCCTTTAGGAAAATGGTAACTTGCATGTTTTTAAGATGAAAGCTGAGAGTGTGTTAAGTAGCTTATTCTGGGCGCAAAAGGAGTTGGTGCCATTTAACCTCAGAATAAGTGACTTGAGCATGTAATTAACTTTCAGCTCTAAACATGTAAGTGATAGGAAATTAATTATAAAAAAGAAAAATGAACTGAAGTGTAATTATTCCATCTGTACTGTGTGATAGCTTCCATGGTGATACAGCTGTCAGGAGTCACTCAGAGCTTTGTAAAATGTACCCAGGAGGAGGGATGGGCTCTCAGTCCTTAGGCTAGACATCTAGATCATGTCTTAGTGATATAATGTTGAAATAAGTGGACATGTTTGACCTGGGGCATCAGCCTATCTGTTTTACTCAAATGAAGTAAAGGTTGATATCTCTTTCCATACTGTTTTTCCATGAAATGTGGGGCATGCTTTAAATGACAGAGGGTTATGTTTTTGACAAAGACCCCAATGAAGTCAGCAGTAAAACTGTTCAGTGGGAGCCCAGCAAGATGAGGGGATACAGGGTCATGCTGCAGTTCAGTGTGAAGAAGTCCCTCCATAATTGTTTTTCATGAGCAGTAATTTAATGATCCATAATTATGCCAGTCACATATTTTCCAGTTTGAGTCTTCAATAGACTTTTTCTCATCTGAAGTTCAAGATAATTAGAAAGATGAATGGTATATAGAAATTAAAAACAAGCTCTGATTTCTTTTAAAATCATGAATAAATAAGGAATACAATTTAAGCTAGACTGGAGAGTATATCATGAGGTGGACATACTTTTGAGAATGTTCCTTAAAACTCTTAATGTTGTTGGATTTGCAAGATATAATTCATCAATGGTAAGAAAGGGGAGATATTAAGATTAGGTAAATTTATGCTGTGTTCGGTGTTGATCTACAAAGTGACGCTAGCATGTATGCCTGACTGGAGAATGTTGTACATACAGTCAGTGTGACCAAATACTCAAAGTACATTTAGAAACTTGCCTCTAAACAACAGAGCTCAGTTTTATGCCCTCTTGTAAGCTATAGCATAGCTACAGTGAAAGAATACTGGAAATCTTCAGTAAAGGAAAAGAGAAAGGACAAAGTGCAATGAGACTAATTAAGTTTTCAGTTAATCTAAGTAATAATGAACTTCAATATTAATGAAAGTTCACATTGAAAATACTTAAGTACACTCGTGCTATCTGATAATGTTATCTGGTGTGTTCTCTCTGTTCTCTCTAGGTTGTATTTCTCTTTGTCAAGGTGAAATGCTACTCCATAGTAAATTGGTATCTTAGAAATCAGGTCATTTCAGAGATTTCAGTAACATCATCGATGGAGGAGGATATTATTTCACATGGGTATGTCTGGTAAAGTTTGGAGCCCTGGTGGATGGTATTAAAATATTTTGCCACACAGGTCCTCAAAGGATTGATGAGAAATACATTTCAGTCGTTCACAGTATTATGCTTGCCTTATTTATTGGCCCTGTTGTCTTCTTGCTTTTGGAAATATCACCTCTAATTGTTCTGAATAATTGCAGCAACACCTGCTGGCAAGCTCCAAGCTGATATACTGGAAGCTTTCCCATGGTTGACGTCAGCTAAGAAACCATTTGTGTCCTTAGCAGATGTTTTTGATTTCTTTTTCACAGGGGATTTACTTTAGATCTATTCTCTTACTACAGTAAATGCCAGCCAGCTCTTTCAGGCTGTTTACCATAAGAAAATATATTGACTGGGTTAGTGGCAACAAACTTATATAGGTGTTATTGATGCATCTTATGAATTCCCTTCCTCTTCTCCATTCTTCTGTTTTACAGAAGTGTGACATTTCATATTTATTTTTCACCTTCTAATTAAAAAAAAAAAAAGTCCTCTACATTGTCTGCTCTTAGATTATAGGTCAACCTGATGGCGTTGGCTCTGGTTCTTGGTCTTACTCTGTTACCGTCTTGAAACATTAACTTTTGCTTTCATTTGCTTTTAAAATCCAGGGTGCTCGATTCCTTTCTTGTTTACATTCTGTATGGTTTTTAGAAATTTTTGGCTACTTCCTTGCAGTTCCTTTCCAGATTTTTTTTTGTTTTTACAGTATATGCCACAAAGACTTCGGTTTTCATTTTTAAAAGAAAACAAAAATAAAAGAAGAAATTAACCAACAATGAAATATACCCAGGTGAATGGCGTACAATGGAAAACAGTAAACCTCTAAACTGTACAGTGGTATTAATATGCACTTTGAATCTTTCTGTTCTTGGGATGATATGTCATCTAAGTAAAAGAAAGTAATATCCATTTCTTTTGACGGTGTAGATTTAAATAAGTTAAAAATTCCACATTACTTGGGACTTTATAAGTTGAATTTTTGGTTCATTATTCTTTGGCAGGGTAGCTATGCTAGTCTGCTGATGCCAAAATGATATTTCTTCAGTGTACAACATGGACATATAAAGTGTTTCTAAAGATTTCAGACTGGACCTTGATATACAACAGTGATATCTACCCTCTCTCCTTCCCTTCTCTGCTAAAAAGTTACTCCCTTCTCCTAAAAAAATAAAAAAAAGTCCACACTCAAAAGCTATCACAAAATCCCAGAGGGGTGAAGCAAGCCCCACTGCGTTATTAAATGTAGCAAGAATATCTTTCTGCAGTGGCTGAAGACTACTAAAACCAGCATACTGTCCTTATGTCACTTGTTTTACTGAGCACCTTTATAAAAGGTAAATCTATAAAGCCCTGGTCATGTGCTCGTAGTTGCTTGTCGTCCGTGCATCTTCTGCAATCAATGAGGACAGTCACAAAGCTTATGAGTCTGCCTGTGTTTTTTCAGGATGTTAACCTCATACATCCAATGCCAGAAATCCTGGGGAAATTTGTTTTGCTTCTTTGTCTGAGGCTAGTTGTTACCATTTCTTAGTTGCAGGTACTCTCTCTTAAAGAAACACCTCTTCAAGATATTCATTTTCATCCAAGAGAGATTTGTTCAACAGTTAGGTGTGCTTTGTGTGTGATCTTTTTCTACAGGGATGTTAGTCCTCTGCCTTGAAATAAACTGTAAAGTAATGAAGTAAATGAAGGAATTTCAGTGACCCAAATGATATTACATTACTAAAGCTTACGTGTACTTGCCCTACTGACTTCTGTACTGAATAACCGTTTTTCTCTGATTCTGCTTATTATTAATGTTACTAAACTGACAATTTTGTCCTGTGACTTTTGAAGCAGTACAGCTGCTCGTACCTTGATTCAAATTTGAAACAAATTCCATTTCTGCTTCGGGAATGAACCACTTCTGTTATTTTCAGGTCTATTCCTAATCAAGAGTTAAAATATATGCATAAGATGCCCTGTACCAATATGTTCCTTAATATGGTATAGTCAGCACGAACACATTGGGTTACATTAGTAAATTATACACTCCCCTCTCCTCAGTCTTTCCTCAGTGCTAAGATACCAAGATGTTTGCATCGATACAGTTTATAGAGTACAGCCATTCTTTCTTTTGGAAGGTTGCAGTTATAATCATCTCCAGGCTTCAATTTGTGCCATACATGGCCATCTATGTGGGTTTTTTGTACCCATTCCAACCACCTGGGTCCCATTACTCCCATTTGGTTCCCATTGCATTGATTTCCTGCCTGTATTACAGAATTGATTTTAATTTTTGAGCAGTTAACATAAAAGGTCTTGTATGGTCTGTATGTGCAAAAAAATCCTGTCACCATAATCCAAAAAGTTCATTTAATTTTTGCATATTCTTTCTTACTCATTGCAACATCAGTCCATAGGAAGCCAGTATCAAAGTGTAAGAATGCCTCTTGACACAGTTTCTCCATGTAGCAAAGAATGTTTCTAAAATACCAATTTAAACAAGCAAACAAACAAACAAAAACCCTGTAACCCTAGTTCTTACAGAATTGCAGAAAAATGCTAGAAGAGATCTCCAAGGGTCAGCTGACCTACAACTGTGTCCCAAGGCCGGATCTCTATATACTGAAGTGATTCTAGAGAGACGCTTTTCCAACCTACTCCTAAATGGATATCCTACCAGCTTTACTGGTGTCTCTAGACTACATGGTATGCAACAAGAATTTTCTGTTGTGCAGTGATGCCTGATGCTGAAGCTAAATTTGCTGTTCTTTCTCACTGGGAATTCATTGGAATTTATGGGATGTTTTCTTCATTTCCTCAAGGACCAAAATGTTCCTCCATGCTGGCTATACTGCTATTTCACATAGCAATATCAAATGGCTATATTCCTGTCTGAGAAAACCATGGAGTGGATACACAATGACTGAGTAATTCCAGTAGTTGTGCAGTTTGTGTTTCTGTTTTTCACTAGGCAAGAGAGTAATTGAGAGCTAGAGAGGGATTCATTTCCAGGACCATGTAGTCTGGAGGCAAGTCCTTAAGCTATCTGGATGTATTTATCTCTATTATATGCCTTCTGGGGTCAAGAAAGCAAAGGAGAAATACGGGTCTTTGCTTCCATAAACTGAAACGGCACATAGGTAGAAAGCTATGCCATAAATACTAGAAATCTGTGAATTTTTAACTTGGTTGGAAGGTGAAAAGACAAAGGCACAGCTGAAAATATTAGCTGATTAGTCTTGTGTATAAAATCTATTTAAGAAGTAATAGCGTAGTACTGTATAAAAATTAATTAGAACATAGCATAGTCAGTTGTGATCAAAGAGCATATATTTATTGTGAAATATATGGTTGCTGGAGACAATTCATTTTTAATTTATTAGATTCCATAAATTGTTTTCTGATAGGTTAGGAACAGAGATATATCAAGCTTATCCACATAATACTGGCTCTGGTAACTAGCTAAGTGAATTATAGTTTTGAAGTATATGTTTACCCTTTAATAGTAGTAGACATCAGTAGTGAAAATGCAGGGAAGTAGTGCTAGTGCTTTTTCAGGATTACAAAAGTACTTCCAGTGTAGAAGAATATGTCAACATTAGTAAAACAAAAATAAAACCCAGTGCTACTCCTGTAAGGAGCAAGGGAGAATGTACACATTGGTGTCCTCTTGTTGGTATGATCCCTAGTGACTTCTCTAAGACACAGGTTTGAAAACATGGATTGTTGTTGTCATTAAGGATCTGAATTGGCTGTGTCCGAGGTATGTTCAGGATTCTGAAACATGTTTACAAGTTTACATTGGAGTTTTTCTGCACCGGTATGTTGGCCTTGATCTTTCACCAGGGACAGAACAAATCTGTCCCATTCAGAGCACGTCCCCCTTAGCTGGTTAAAGTTGTGTCTTCAGAGTTGCACGCGCAGGTGGAGGTTGGCCAATGTCCTGCTGCTCCGGCAGCTGCCCCTGCTCAAGCAGACCTGTAAGGCCTTGGTTGAGTGCCGCTCTGTAGCGGTAGTTCATATGGGACCATTAAAATATACAAAAAATCAATGTTGCTCACTGTTTTGTTATTTATTTCTGTTTTTCCTCCAAAATACAATACACCTTGTGCTGAAGTCAAGGAAGATGTAAATGTAACAGTGTATATACAGTTAAAAATACAGTGTAAGTTTAGTTTATAGGAATAGTGGTTGCAGTAAGATGGGGATGATTGGAGGAATTGAGCAGTGTTCTCCCATTTGGAAACTCTTGGTTTAATTGCACTCATCCCCTGCTGTTCTTTCAGTGTAAGCAGACCTTTTACTTTGAATCTGTGCTCATTTTATCCTAGTGCAAATTGGGATTTCTAACAAGAAATCATTTTGTGTTGCTGTGGAAACTGATCTTGTTTATGTATATGACATAAAAAAAAAAAAAAAAAAAAACCCTAGCTTTCATGTTTTTTCCTTTTTATGTATCCTAGTCTAATTAATTTTCAAGTGTGACCCTTTATGAATGTCAAAGATGATCTGGTAAAGTAGAATAAGATATTTTTCATAGAGAAGAATCCTGCAACATCTGTTCAGCAAAGAGACCTGATGGCTGAAGGATGGAGAGTATATATTCTCAGAACTGTGTTTGTGTATTCAGTAAAGGACGTATGCCAAGCCCTTCAGGAAAGCAGCAGGATATTTTTGTTTTAAGATTATTCTGATATCTTGGGCCTTTTTTACATTGTTCAGAATATCTGGTAGCAATTTAAATATTAAATGCTCACTCTCTTCTTAATTTAGAAAACGCAATGGGTTTCTCAAAAAGAAACTGTCTTTTAGAGATGTCCAGGTGTGCACATCTAAATCCTGTGGAAGGCTACACAGTGTCAGACTTTTGTTTGCTGAATAAATAAGCTATTGTAAATCAGCAGGCATGAAGCCAGGCTATAATAGAAGAATTTATTGTAATTTAATGTAGATGGTGGATAGAATGGGTAGATTGTAATTGCAGCTAAGTGAATAATTCCAGTAAATAATTTATTCAATGAATTTATCCTGCTTTTTCTATTCAGAGATTATTTTTACTCCCCCTCCCCCTCTCCCCCCCAGGTTTTATAGCCCATGAGCTTTTTTTCTCTAACCAGAGGGGTGAGGGCTCTGTTTCCTTACATGACAGACTGTGCTAAGCCACCATGGCAGCGTTGCCGTTTTGTGCCGCTCCTCCCTTGGGGGCAGTCTGGTGAAGTCGGTGGGGCTCTGTGCAGGACGTTTCCACCACAGTGGCAATGCTTGCAGAGACGTGGGTATGGCCATGAGTGTCGGTGCCTGCAAATGCTGGTTTTGCTGCCATTGCAAGCTGTCCTCTCTGTGTTGAGTGACTCCCAGCACTGCAATGGGCAACCTTTTAAGTCAAGAATTAGTTATGTCACAGGGTTTCATAGAATCATCTAGGTTGGAAAAGACCTTCAAGATCAAGTCCAACTATCAACCTGACCTACAGAGTCCTATCAGTAAACCATGTCCCTTAGTGCCGTGTCCACATGTCTCTTGAATTCCTTTGAGCCTTAGGTCTCTGGGTCCACAATTGCCCTCAAGGACCTACTTGAGACAGGTAACATGGGACTTTCTAGAAGGAGAAAATCATGCTTCACTTGGGTCACTGAAATCTTCAGTTTCATTTTCGTGTATGTGTGGGGCTCTTTGGTTTTGTTTTTAAGGGCTTTCTGCTGCCTAGGTGAAAATACAGTCCTGTTACATGCAGTTTACAACTTACGGCAGTCTGTGTTGCAAGGAGAGAGTAGACAAATTTGTGCCATACACAATTCTTACAAACAAAATAAAAGCCTCCAGTCTAAGGAATTTGTTTACTGAGTATGAGTTGTGCTGTTGGGCTGTAAGCCTTGTGAGATTTTTTTTTTTTTTCCTATTACTGTAGATGCTAGCATTCTGCCTCTTGGTCAGTCTGTCCAGCATGTAGAGTCCTTGCTTCTGTTCTGTCCTGTTCTGCCCTTTCTTTTCTTTACCCCCTTCTTGCCCCTCAGGCTTTTAAAACAGTGTTTCCAGACTTAGGAACCAAGTTTTGTCTCTCCCCAGCAGCCCACCCTTTCTCCATCAGGAACTTTAACAAAAATTATTAGATGCCTATATGTTGAATTGGTTCACTTTTTTCCCCAGTTCCCTCAAAGGCTCAAGCTAGTCCTCCACACTTCATGTACCAACAGATGCAGGTTTTTATAATGTTTCCTCTCCTTATTGTTTTGATTGGTAAAGAGTTTCATGTCATAAGAATTAATGTTCCTAACTGATATTTGAAGTGGGACCCACAAAACAAATTGAGCTGCTGACGTCCCGTAGCTATTACTATTTCAGGATGGTTGCAAACTTAAACAGGCATCACTTCATCTGATTACAATGGTCACAGCTTGCTTAGCTAGTACTCAAGTAAATGAAGCAAAGGCTGGGACAAAATTTGGCTAGTAGTGTGAACTTGCAGTGTTTGATTTTGAAGCTCTGTGCCGCCAGACCGGGATGCAGAAATTAAACCTTTAATGTAGCAGGAGATCCAAAGCGAAGTGCTGATGGTGCGTGATCCTCATTTCCTTCTGCAGGAGCAGCAGATTAATGTTAAAGTAGTGAGCAGGTCCTGCCATGGTTATAATTTTGCTGAAATCACCCCTCCAGTTACTAGATTAAGGTCTGCAGATTTTAGTATTATCATTCTGTTGTATATGTTATCTCTATGCCCTTCATATTTATGTTTAGCAAGTATTAATATCAGAATTTACTGTGCCTCAGAATGTGCTTTTTCGTGCTCTGTCTCAGCTTCTTGCTCACGTAGCTGTAAGACATCTACCTGTGCCTGTGGAAAAGGGCTTTCACCTTAGTGCTATGTACTGAGCCTGAGTCTGGAAGGATACCACATGAGATTGTCCATCCTCTCCATGCAGCTGCTGTTCGGATTTTCTTGTTGAGCATGAAATTAGGTAGCAGGTTTGATTTCTTAATAAGGCTTGCAACTTTCTTTTGACAGAAAGTGGAATTATGTGGTTTTACATAGATAATCCATGTAATCTTCAAAATGACACTGTCTCTAAGAACTTCGAAACATTTGAATATTCATTTATAAAAGTAAATGATTTTAATAATAGAACGTATCAACAATAGTCTAATCTATTCAGCAGTCTGCTGTATTTTCTCATTGATTTCTATATTAATATTGGAGCAAAGACAGTAATTTCTGGTGCTTTCACAGCTGTGAAAACATGCCTATTGCAAAAACAGACTAAACTGTACCAAAGGACTCACTGTGCCAACAATATTTAATACTTCATTGTAGGTCCACTGTTTTAAACATCTGTCCCTCATTTAGTATATTTTTAATACAGAATTTTTAGTGTGGGCAAAAATGTAACTGTTTATAGTAAGATGCTTTCTTTGCTACTGAGAAAAAAGCGGTATAGTTAGGATTCTGTGAGAAAAACTATTTTTAATGATTTATAGGATTTGGGTCATTGGCCTTAGACTTCCATAAAACAGTAAGTCATTTTTATTGAAACAAACACGTTTCTAGGAACATGACTCTGGCTGATAAAGGAAATCCTGTTAAAGTAAATACGGAAAACAGGAGGAAGCTGGAAAGGGACAGTGACCTTGTGGCCCTTGGATTCTGCTGTGCATCTACGTGAAAAGAAAGTCATTGAGTTATCCAGGCTGCGAGGGGTAGATGCAGTGTTCTTGTGCAGTAAGAAGGAAGATTTAGGAAATCAGTTTCATGTGAAGATACTGAGGTTACCGCTACCTGATGTTATTATTGATGTTCTGAAGGTATCATAGGGCTGTTCAGGTTGAAAGGGTTTGGAACTCATTGGGAACTCATCTAATCCCATCTCGTGGTCAAAGCAGGTAACTAAAAGTGGTACGGTTTCATCAGCAAATATAAGGAAGGTGTGTTAGCTGAGGCAGATGGTTCAGCTGCACTGCTTCAAGGGCCCATTCAGCTCACTCAAAGCTAGCACTGTGCATTGTAGCCTTCATCTGCAAGGCGCATTCAAAATGATTGTTCGCATGTCAGTTGAAGTATCATCACATCAGCACTGAAGCTAAAACCCATCTTCAGGCTGTGTGGTGAGAGTGTTGGAAAGACGTACTGGATTCTTGCTGTTAGTCTACCAGCTTGTGCAGGGGCTGGTTGCAGAAGAGAGTACTGTGCATAATTGTTCCATGCTAGTGTCATTTCCACTGTTTTCTGGAAGAGCACTACAGTAAGTGAATTTTTGCCACTTTATATGTATGCAAAAAAAAGAAAGTTTTTGTGCTAGCTTGCATAATGTGTATAACTTTTCTGTAGTGATGAACATAGAAAAAGTCATATCTTAAACGTTTATTAAAATGGACACTCATTGGATTTGAAGCTTACAGAGTTACATGGCATCCCTGTGTAACATCCTTACATTATATTAAACAAGGCCACATGAAAGCAAGAGAAAACCGACAATGGCTATCATGCACTAATTCTGTCTGGCTGATCCTATTGAAAGCCACTGTGAACACCAGCAATTGAGAGCTAACCTCATTTTTCATTTTTTTTCAGTCAGGCCTTATGATTGTTTCATTTTCTCTACTCAAGCTACACCAAACAAGTAATACTGAAGCTTGAAAGAATCCTGTGTACTGAAAAACATGCATATGCTGGTGCAGATAGACACCAAAAAAGAGGTCTAGGCAATCATGCAAGAAAGATTTACAGATATAATGAAATTATAGGTCACATCCTATCTGCGTACATATTGGCATGCTTTCCAATGTTGTCTCCAAACTTTTCCTCCTGTGAGTACTGCTTCTCCTTCTCTGTTCCTTGCTGATTGCTTTATAGCTGTATATAACCTTAGCAGAATAATTTCCCGATTTCTGATTTTTTTTTGAGAAACCAGACTAATCAAGCAAGTTTGTTTGTTTGTTTTTTAAAACTGCTGGAACTGTGTGCTTGCTAGTGACTACGTATCAGGCCTCTTCAGTGTCCTGACAGTGTAATTTAAATTTCAAAATCCATGCCAATGCCCATGCCCATTTCATTTAAGTATTTATTTATTTTAAGCAGATCTGTTCTGACAATTTTCAGTGATGGAAGGGGTATGTGGATTAAAATTACACCTTTTTAGTGATGTACCTAACTTCAGAGCATGCAGATTAAAAAATAACATTCCACTGTATACTTGGCGCAGATGGTAGTGACAATAGAAAGAGAATCCAAGACCATGTTCCCCTTCATTTTCCAGAATTGTGTTGGAAAGATTCCCACAAATGTTGGCAAGCTTTGTATCTTAGTGGAAGGCTGTGTGATTCATTTTCTTTTCAGAGTTAATGCTTCACACAAACAAGGGAGTGTAAACTGAGGCATTGTTTCATTGAATGCTGTGGTGCTGGTTTATAATCAGTCTTTAAAGTGAATAATTATTCTGTGAACAATAATTAATGACTTGTTTTACATGGACTATAGGTACTATGTAAAAGAAATAGGTCTGCATGTGCAATGTATTTTTGAAGACTTGTTGTAAGTTGGATCACCAATCAGTGGAAGTGATTAAATAAATAAAAATCTGTAGTTAACATAACTCAGCAAGAGTTGATATAAACTAAAAATATAAAATATCTATTTTAGGTAATATGCCAGGCATTCTTTTGGTGCTGTAGAGGCAACAATCTTGTAGAGGTGATGATGTTTAGAAATTTGTCAAACTATGTCAAAGGTAGAGAAAATCTTTTTTCTTATGAATTTTAGACCATTTACATGCACTCAGCTAGGTCATCCCAAGCAACAGATATAAAGAAAAGTGTAACTGTGCATCTCTGAGGACAGCCAGTGTGGGCAGTTTCTTCTTTTAGGAAATCCAGATCCTGATGTGGCCTCTGGAATCATCATGATGTGATCAGTACCAAACTCCTGATTTGAGAGAGCTGTAGGCTGGCTTGGGGGACTGCTGAGGTAGGAAATGTTTTGACAGTTTGTGGTGTTGGCTGTTTAGTTCCCTCTGCTTGGCCTCCATTCTCATAGGAGTGCCAGGATTAGGCCTGCAGCTGTACAGACTTAGTTACTAAGTAAGAGAACCTGATTTTAATGGAGTTACATCCAAGGTTAAAGCTCCATATGAAGCCACATTGAGAGACTTAGAGGGGCTGATCCAATTTAGGCTGTGGTCAGGAGCACCCAAAACTTGTCAATGGTAAAACTCCATGCCTTTCTGTAAGAATATCTAAAGCTCCTGAAGTTATCTTTTCACTGAAAACCAAAATAAGCTTTCCCATCCCTTGCTACTGTATGCGCAGATTACTGTGGCTCACGTATTTAAAAAGCTGAGCCATAAACAAATATTATAGAAACGTAATATATATATATATAGCATAATATAATATATAGTATAGCAGTACTAAGGGCCTCATCCATACCAGGCTCAGCAACATGTTTAAGTGGGCATTTCCATTTGCGATACTGCGAAAATGTTTGCAAAGCAGCCCTGATGTAATAAAATGTGTTGATTTCATATGAGATTGTAAATGACAAGCTCTGTGTCAAATTTAGCTGCTCTTTGGAGGTAAAAATGGAAGCAGGGAAAATTAAGAGCCCAGTATAATTAAACATCTTTCTGAACTGTTGCATTTTATATATTATGTTAGTTTTTAAAGGTGACAGCCAAAGTAAATGTTTTGAGTTCACCCTTGGCTAAATGGCGCGCTACAGATTGACATGCGTTTACTGTTCCATCACGGATATTGGAAAAACCCTGCTCACTGTTCAGGAGAAATGGACTTGGCTCCCAGTCAAGTGCGCTGCATGGAGGCATTTGCCCAATTAGTGTTTTAACAGCTGCTGAAGGTTTGTTTCAATGGGAAGAAAATTATTGAGCACAATTTTATATAATTAGTGGAGCATAAAACACGTGGT
Organism: Chauna torquata; assembly: GCA_013399475.1. Taxonomy (NCBI): domain Eukaryota; kingdom Metazoa; phylum Chordata; class Aves; order Anseriformes; family Anhimidae; genus Chauna; species Chauna torquata. The sequence continues at coordinate 25,046 of VXAL01014893.1, forward strand.
GTGTCTAATTAAATGTTTAAAACTATTGACATTACGTAGCTACTGTTGAAGTAAATGAAGTGGAAAATCGTTATGATTTTTTCGGTTGGTAAATTACTTCACAATACGCTCAAAGGCCCATTTGATAAGATGAACTCAATCCTGATGTCTACGGATGAGCACCAGTGGCCTTTTCGCACCCCACAGGTATGTGGAGGTCTCACCAAGCTGCCTGGTGTTCCAGCGCTTTCAAGTCCTGCCTGTGTGCTGCCGTTCTCAGGAGCATGCTGTGTTAAGTGCAAGCATGTCCCGCTCCTTCGGTTCACTACTCCTTTCTGCAAAGGGTGACAAACTGCATTGTACAGCTGGACCCCTCGCTTTCTGATCCCGAAACAATAAAAGCCATTGAGCAGGGATTCAGCAGACATTTCAGGAAGAACAGTTTGGAACTGCAACCAGATTTGCTTTTAAAACCTGTCATTTTTCACCCTGCTGTTGTTGAAATATTTGGGTATTTTTTTTGCATTTGAGCAGTTTTTGTGATAGGTACTGAAATGTAATTGTGTATCATGCAGCATCATTTGTATGATTAAATCCAGTTGCACTACCTAGTTGAAGGCTATTCTGTCCATGGGTACATCCATGTTGTGATTGTTATTTATAGGAGTACTGGAAAGTGACAGCGCAAACAAAATTTTGAAATGATTTTTTTTCCATTTGAATTTTTAAATTTCACATGCAATAAAGAAGAAATAGCACAAAACCAGAGAGAGATGGTTACGTCCAGCTTTAATCCTCCAAAGTTACACTGGGCTAACTGAGGGTTCATCCAGCCTTTTTACATTGACTACTTATAGCTCTTCAAGTCAGATTTATCATTCTGTGTCATACTTTCAACAGCTGTCAATGTAACCATAAAATGAGCATATGCATAGTGAAGAGGTAAACATTCTAGAAAGTAAATCATCTTTCAGGGAAATTAATTGGGGAAAAAAAAGTCGCCTTTTTTTAGTTCTGTGGTTTTGCATGTGATTGTCCTTTTTTTAATGATCTTCAGGAAACCATGAGGTAGGGTTAAGAGGTGACTACACGTGTACATAAAACAAACTAGCACTGTCTCTCCAGAGAAACCATGGGATCACTGTGCTGCTGAGGTGGAGTTGAAAATATCGTTACACAGTGCCTGCCCTCCAAAGGTTAGAAAAAATACAGAAGCCCCATGTGTGAAATACTGGCTAATTCTTCTTTATGACACAGCTGCAAGCCTGTAGATTTAGGGGAGGTATGGTTTTTAATCTTCTAGCAAAAGGAGGAAGTTCTACCAAAAGTGCTGTGGGATTTACAGCAGGGAAGGACAAACGACAGCAGCTCTTCCCTTTCTGGGACCACAGCAGTGTGTTGTGCAAGTGCTAAGGCAGGCTTCCCTTATGGACACTGGAGTGCCTTTGGTGACTCACACTGTGTAGATCAAAATCCGGATGTATCTGGAATTCTCTGTTGGACACTGGATTCCCTGGTAAAATAGATTTGCAGTTGGTTTCTGCTGCTGAGCCTTCCTATTTCCTCTCTCAGTAAGCATGGAGTAAGTTGGAGGCCTCCTACCCATGGGCTTGGAAGAGGAGAGGCTTTTCTTCCTCTCATACACGGGGGAAGAAAAGGGGCCAATACATATAAGCCTGACCTACTTCACAGAAAACTAAACTTTTTGCTAACATTTGTCAATAACTGGAATTCTAGCTATAGATTTGCTGTCTCAGAAACTCTGGTATGGCATGGGAAATGACCTACATTTTCTTGATGTACCTCAACCACAGTCAAAAGTCCATCTTTCTCTTTGAGGAGCTCTTTCAAACTTAAATGATAGAAATACCATTTTGAATTTCCTAACATAATTTTAAAACTACGCTGGTGACTTTAGGAGGAGCAGAAGTGGTCATCCTTCATAAGACCACACGAAACATGCAGAAGTCCCTTGTGTGTTTTCAGTGTGCAGCTTTTGGAGTGCTGCAGCAGAAAGCTCAGGGCTGTGCCTGAGGCTGTGGGGCTTGAGCTGAAAGAGTTAATTTTCAAGTTCACCATGAGCTGTGTTTACTGATCCTTTCCTATTCCTTTGTGATAATTGGCACCTCAGATTCTCTACTAATTAATTGGGTTGCAAGGGGCAGGTGGCGCCATTCTATTTTGATAATCCTTGTCAGCAATGTCTGTATAATCTCTTTGTTTAATTAAAATGATTTTATAATAGGGGTGCATGAACTTGCAACACTGTTTTTTCTTTCCCTTCCTTTCTCCCACCCACCCCCGCCTCCCTCCCTCCCTCCTTGCTTTGCTTTGCTCCTGTAGGAGTTTGCTGCTGGGGGACAGCTCTGTGGTTGTAGCACCACCACATTCCGCTTGCTGCTCAGTCCCTGGTCTCTTTGGAAATGTCTTACCTCATTAACACTCCCCAAGCCATAAGCCATTTATTTTGAAACTTTCCTTTTTTTCTCTTTTTAAACAAAGAACATATCTGTAAAGAAATTTCAAAATTGTTTCCTACTTTAAAATAATAATTAAAAAAAAAACAAATCAGAAGGTATTGAATATTAAAGTGATTTTGCTTAAAAACAAAATATTTAACCATTGAAGCATTAATGTTTTATAGACTTATTGCTCATATATCTCCATGGCCCTGACAAAAATTTAAAGCAAGCAAAGAAAAAACAGTGCCAAGAGCTTTGCCTATCTTAACTTGCATCAGTTTGGGCGATATGAGCAAGGGTGAATTATTTTTAATAATTGCTCACTGAAGACAGATTTCAAAATGGAGAACTGAAAATTTCAATTTATGCTAAGATATGCACCATTTCAGTGTGTATTTTGTTATGATTAAAACTTGTTTGCATTGTATTGGCAAGCTGGCATGACCTTCATCCTTGAGAAGGCTGCTTGGGTTCGAAGGTCCCCTCCTTTTCAGAGGGCTTCCCTGTTGTTTTGTCTAGCTAATCTTCATGTTCCTGAGCAGAGGACAGAAAGTTGCAGGAGTCAGAACAAAATGTAGGATTTGTTTTACAAATACTTTAAAGTGATAGGAAGGTGAAGGATAGATGATGCAGGCTGCCTTTCCTGTTTTTTCTGTGCTTGTGCAGGAGGCATGCTGGAGCCTTGCAGAAATGAGAATCCCAGTTTTGGCCAGAGTTTAATTGCTGAGAGGTCAGTAAAGCATTCTGTCACTCCTGTAGTAATGTCAATGTGCGCACTTCCCTGGAATCTAAAAGAAAAACAGGTGTTGCCTTGTAGTTTAATTACATTACCATCCCCTCTCTGTTTAAGAGAGTGCAGGTCAGGAATTGATGGTGGTTACTCACTGCTTCTTCATGCTTATTTGAAAATGGTGGTAAGACAATCACTTCTTCAGTGACTTTTGTCTCAGCATTTCCTCATTACGCTAGGACTCTTGTTACAGGTATTTTTGCTGTTACGCTTAATATGTTCACTTGTATTTTGTGCTGAAGCCATGTGTCCAGCTCATTTTCCTGTGGTGTGTTTGCCAGTGATAGGGATAGCTGGGAATATTCCTGTTGCATACATACAGAATTTAGGAGCTGCATGATGCCAGCCAGTATCACAATTCAGGATGTTTCGTTCCTTCTTTCCTACGTGTTTCTTTCCTGGAGGGTCTCCCTGAGGTCTGTCCTCCCTCTTATTGAAAAAGCAGCTGATGGCTCTGTGTGAGCAGGTCAGGTCAAACAAGACTCCAGGCATCTGTCAGTGGTCACACCAGGGAAGGCAGCTCATGTGCAAGAGATGAGGTCCTAAAGTTACAATGAAAAAGTTTTAGGCAGTCTCATTTGTAATACTTTTTAAAAATAAATTGCAGCAAATTAGCATTTTCAATAGGGGATTGAAGGACAAGTGGGCAGTTTTGTCAGCATTCCCCTGCAGTGCTCTGAATGGCAGCACAGAGCTGCCAGCTTTTGTAATCTCATCACTAGCCTCCCAATAACTGCTCTTTGTCTGATATCCCTAGTGTCCACAGTCAAGTGATCAAATGAAAATTTATGCTTTTATGCAAAATAAGAGCAAAACTAAGATTCCAGTTCTCATAATGTCAGAGAGTTGGAAAATGTGATTGCCAAAGGCTTGAAGCCTAGTGTGAAAAAAAAAAAAAAATCTTGTGTTCAGATCATCTATTTTTTAGCAATTCGTGCTAAAAATGAACCTAAAAATGGGCTCTTACTATTCAATGAGAATGAAAACATAACATGAACGTACTGTAAGTAGTGTACTTTTGCATCTCTTGAAAACCCCAACCTGCAAAGACTTAAGCACTTTTCCAAATGCGTAGGCGTTAGTGTATAGCAATGCGGATCTTATTTCCACCTTCAGAAGCTGTCTTGCCGCTATTTACCCCCTTGCCAAAAGGGCACAGTGTCATGCCTGCTTAGCAAGGGAGAGGAAATTTCAGTTCTGTTTCCTGGCACTTCATGAGCTTCGTACTCAAAATAACTTGCAACACAGCAAAAAACAGTCCCCGCATTTTTTTGTGGAACTGGAGATGCACCCACAGATTTGCCAGTGTCACAGAAATTGTTATATTTTTCCTGTTGCAAAATTGTACCTTTGAGATACAAGAGCGTGCGGATGTTTAAAACAGAAAAATACCTCATTGCACAGTGGCAAAAGACCAAAAAAAAAAAAANGGCCAAATACCAAAAAAAAAAAAAAAAAAGGAACTCCTGAAGAGCTCAGAAGGCCCAAACTTATCTTTTCTCCAAGTTGTCATGGAGTGTAACAGTTAGGGTTCAACTCAGCAGCATCTAGCCCTAACAGATGGTGTCTGCAGCAAGTGTAGTTAGGTAGCAAGGTCTGTTAGCCTCAGTAGTTAGCTCATCTCAGTTTTGCTTATGTCAGAAAGCAAATTAGTAATAAATTTTTGACAACATCTCTAGTTTATATTTGGGCCATGCAGCACCCCTAACCTATGCTTGAAATTCCTAGTCTGCATGATAGGTATTATAGATAGTGCTGGGCTCCCTCACGGTGCTGAATTCCAGGTCGGTACATTAGTAAAGTACTAACTTACCACTCGTCTTGCTAAACGTTAGCAAGAGCAGACTAGCAGTTCAGTTGCAAAGAATGTCGTGCAGTATTTGAAAGAATTGTATGATTGCTAGAAACTGAATAAAAATTACTCATGGTACCAGGTATGTAAAGGATTAAATGCCTTGTGGGAACAAGGAATTCTGTATTTGAAACATGATTCTGTTCTTGCACAGATGCCTTGAAATGGTAAGTCCATTTTTGTGGTTTACACATACTTGCTAGAAAGAAGCCGTCTTTGCTGACATGAAAGAAGGAGTTAATGCTTTCAAATGGTTCCGTTTAACTGCACTTCTCACGTCTTCCATGTAGACTGTGAACAATTATTTTTAAGTTGATGCTGGTGATGTATGAGGGGATGGTGGGAGTCTTTTGAAATTTTTGTCAGGAGCAATTCCCATCTCACAGCCTAGAATGTGGATATTAAGGAAGTTCTGTTCTTCCCCTGCCCCCAAAAATTCAGCATTTCAGAGGAAAAATTCTATCAGCTACATGCTATACAGAAAACCTATAACTGAGCAAGTAATTGGTGGGGTAAATAGGACTGAACACTAGGAAAGTCTCATAGGGTTGTGTGGCGAAGGCACAGAAGGGGCTGCATGAGAAGTTCGACAAATCAGTTCAGAACAATAAAAGTGGTAACTTCTCTGTTTACACACAAAGCAATTTGCTAAAGCCAGTGACCCCAACTGATGGGCATTAAGTAGCCAATAAATGTGACGTTTATTGTAGATTATTCATGAATGATCTACAATGTTAATTGTAGATTGTAATTACTTTGGTTCATTTCAAGTAGTGGAATTATGACATGTCAAAAACTGTGATATTTAGAATGGGCAAATAGAGTTGCAATGTCGAGACTATCCCGGTGGCAAAAAAAAATGTATTCTGAAGTGATATTTTGCTGAATCTTTTTTGGGCAAATGTTACAGAAACTTGTACCGTAGAAACTCTGCTCTTCTTCCTTGCAAGATCTCTGACCATTTGAATGCTGATATTCCCGAATATGTAGTGTCTGATGCTGAATTCTGTGAGCTATATGTTCAGCCAAGGCCAGTATTTTATGCATATTTCCTACTTTGGCTGCCTATTTGCCTGGAATTGATTCAAGGTAGGTCTTACATGTGAAAGCCTCATGGCATTTTTGTTCTGTAAATACATTGAACTTAATCCCTAGTACTACTGGCTATTGACTTTCATATGTTGTCTTTTAAAAGGTCTGAGTGTCCTAAGCTCTTGCTACAGAGTGAAGCTATTCAGGGTCTTGTAGGAAAGTTCCCTTAAACTTATCATTGGTTGCTTCAGTAAAATTTTTGGGGAAAAAAAAAGGAATAAAAAATCTGAGTCTTCAAGGTAACAGCCTTAGGGTTCCATTTTTCAAGAACTGAGATCAAGACTAGCAAACTATTGAAGTAATCAAGATATTGAATCGTGTCATACTTGCTCAAAAATTCTTATTTTAGGTTTGCTTGTCTCATGGAAGAGATTTTTAATTAAAATTCTCAGTGCATATCAGTTTTTTCCTAGGACCTATTTAGCATACTCTTTTTACTCCTACAGGCTGTCAGCACCAGGATGTAACCTGGAAACTAAATAGCATTTGTTGTAGTAAAATTTTTAAACACTATGGTGACTGCTTTTATACTTCGACTGTATTTTTAAATAGTGCTTTTTAAAAGATAGACAGTTGCCTCTTAAGGAAACATGGAAATAACATCTTGATTTGGTAACAGTTCTGAGAAATAACACTTTTTCAGTGTGTCTGGATTTAACAAGTTGAATATATATATATATATATATATAAAAATAAAGCAGTATTAGTTCTGGGAGCCTTCTGCAGATGTGACTTATTGTGGAATTATTGTCGTCAATATTTGGCAGAAACTCAGGGTTGCAGCCACTCTGGCAGATGACAGCGACCACACTTGGCCAGTGGGCGGCTTGCCTTTCTCACCCACACACTGCTGCATGGCCTCTTATGGCCTTTCTCATGCTCTTTAATTGTGCCTGTTGCTCTTCCCTGACCAGCTCTTTCTGCTTCTTTTGATATAGCTTGCTATATGTCTCTAGCTTTGAGTCTGTATTTGCATCCTAGGCACATGCATAAAGTACCATCTCCATGTATGTTTTGAGTCATCGTCATCACTTCAGTCCCGAAAGAAGAGCATTTTCATTATGATAATGGCCTTTTAGTTATCAGAGAAGGACTATAGTAAATGTTTTCGAGCTGTATTTGCACATCATCGAGAACATTTAAGGCAGCATTTGTAGTGTTTTAAGAATTATTAAAAAAAAAAATTGTAGTAATCCCCTATTAATTTGCTTTGGTTAATTAGGATTTTCAGTATGGATTTTCAAATAGCTACATTTCCTTATGCCAGTTTTCAGACTTGTATTATAAACTTGTGCAGGTTTGTAGGTGTGAAGGAAGCAAGTTGTGCTGTTTTCTGTATATTAGCCTGTGTCCTAGCAGGGTTAGAGGGCTAAACATCTAAGATGAATCATAAACACATCATTCAGATCCCGTCTTAGAAAGCTTTTTGTGAGTATGGTTGAATGAGTATGAGCTCTTAAGAACAAGAAAGAAAGGAAGGGACTAAACTGTTCATGTCATGTTACTTCAGCCACTGAATAGAGTTGTGGTTACTGCCCCATCTATCTAGGGAAAATCCCTTGCAGATGTTTTGAAGAGATTGTAATCAGTCGATAAGGTGATACGTTGAAAGGACTACCAAAACCACCTCTAGAAATCTGAAGCACTAAAGAGAAGCAAGCACTGGAGACAGAAAATGCAGACAGCACAGCTTCTGTATTGATTTGTTTTTCCTGGAATTACGAGCCCATTCTTCACTTAAAATTTGTGATCAGCAGAGGCTGGATCATCTGGTTTGTGATCTAGCCCCCACTTCTTCCTCTCCCAAGGACCACATGCAAGTAGGCAGGCCAGGTCCTTTCCCTGCCACCTTTTCTTCTGGGGGCTCTCAGACAGCTGTACATGTGTCATGTTGTGATATACAGACTTCACCCGTCATGTTACAGAGGAACGGGTTGCAAGAATGCATGCCTTTTGAGTGTCTCTGCATGAAGGCGAGTCCTGTTGTGGCCAAAAATAAGTTAGCATCTCTGCTGTCTTTCAGCATGATCAAACTGGGAAGCAGTTTCCCCAAACGAGGATCTCTGTGGACTGAGGAAGTAAGGAGTTTTTCATTGTAGGCCATGAAATATGCCATGCGAGCTCCTGGTTTTATAGGTGAGCAAAGCAGATCAGACCCCAGCAAGTGCTTGTGGAGACTTGTAGATCATCGGTGATCAATACATAACCTGAGCTCAAAAATCAAAAAAAGTCTGTTAACCTCAGTAGTTTGCTCATCTAACGAAAAGTGTCAGGAAGCAAATCAGTAGTAAAATAATTGACAACATCTCTAGTTTATATTTGGACCAGGTAGCACCCCTAACCTACGCTTGAAATTCCTGGTCTGCATGACAGATATCAGATAATGCTGAGCTCCCTCGCAGTGCTGAATTCCGGGTTCATACTTTGGTAAAGTAGAATGCAGACAGATGTTTGCTGTGGAAACAGATGTGCTGGTGCTAATACATTACTGCTTATCTGCTGATGATTACTGCCTTTCTCCCAGAGAGAGGTGGCAAGACCAATGAGCGCTTCTCATCTGCTTTGGTGAGTGCTCGGATATCTTGCCCTAAGCTGCTGCTGCTGGCTGTTTAAACTAAGCCCAGCTGACTTGCCTGAGAAATAGATGGGGGGGTCTGGCACGCCTCACTCTGTCTGGTGTTCTTTGAGAAGCGATAATGTTTCAAGAGGGAGTGCTAACTTTCTGTACTACTTTAAAAAAAAAAAAAAAAAAGCAAAACCCACCTCAAAAGAGGATCTCTGCCACGTTCTGGATCAAGAAGATAGGAAGGGATGTTGTCATTGCATTGACCTAGTGTATACCTTCAAAAACTCCATTGACTTAATAATCATATATCTTCCTAGTTTATCTTTAAAGTCATCTTAGTTAACCCTTAGGATTCCTGAAGCTTGGAGTCGACAGAGAATATACTGTATTTTCCACTTATTTTTGTTAGCAGCATTTACGACGTATACGGATTTGCACAGTAGCTTTGTCCATTGTTCATGCTACAGTGCTGCACAGAAGTAAAGCAGCAGCATCTTTGTGATTAGGAAAATAAGTAGTGGAGTTAAAGAAACAGAACCAGTGCTTTGAAAATATTCCCTAGATTTCAAATAGAGGATGTTTCTTTAACACAGATCTGATTTTGGAGCTGGGAACAGGGAGTATACTTAGAGATGCCAGAAATATCTATTTATGTGAGGCTGTGTGCTACAGTGGCTAGTGTTTGCAAGAAAAAAATGTAAACATCTTAAAGATAAAATATTATGTGCTTCCTTAAAAAGGAAAGGGTATGTAATTTGTAATGTTGCATGATTAAATTAATGGAGGTATGAATACACTGTTAATTAGCATGACAATTCAGTGGAACTGAACATCTTTATGAACAGCTCATGGTTCGTTCGGTTCCACTGTATGATTCCACATGAGGATGTGGAAAATAATAAACACATTAACATAGCAGAGAGGAACATTTTAAAAACAGGGTTGTACTATTTCTTAAGTAGTTCTTAAACACGCTGTCTCAGCCGTAACACTTGCTCAGAATTGCTTTTGGAGGTTTCTTGCTTTAAGGTTGGGGGCATTATGTTCATGTATTGTGTAGACTGCCTGCATGAGTTGCTGCGATGTTCATTATACTGCTAAGGCTGTCAGTGGTATTTATGGATATTCATGTGCAGTGAACCTTTGAACCTGAGCTGGTCATCTGAGCGTTGCTTGTAGAGTTGTGTTTATGCTTAACATTGGTAGCAGTATTTAATTGCTCCCTAGGAAAAATAATTGCGATTTGAACTCAGTCGTATAATAGACATATGGATTGTGAAAATGTCAAATGAACAGGAAAGATTGTCATTCTTACGCGAGTATTAACTACTATACTTTTGTTTTCGGACTCCCATTTCCACAAAGTGTTTGACTGAGTTTGGGAATGAATGTGGAACAAGTATTTAATTCAAACTTTGCCATGTCCCTCTCCCATTAAAATCAGTAATGGCAAAAATCATGCTATGGAATTAATCCTATTTTGGAAATATTTTCCAGGCATTTTTCATGTCAGCTGCGAACGGGAGAAAGGGTGATGCCATTTTGCAATAGAGAGGAGCGGAGATCTGGCCTTATACTCATCCGAAGAATTTCTAATTCAAAGTATTGCAATGTTATCCCTGCTAAAGTTTCAGTTCTCATAATATAATATCAGATGAGAAAATCCTGCGTAACGTATGGTATGTCAGCAGAACTGTTACGGTTCTGCGCCTTGTCGCATACGTGTCTTCGGAGCTGCATTTTAGAGCCCTTCTGCCAGTGTAAAGAGAGTTTATATTTCTGTAACTCTAGTGGGGATTCCTTTGGCTTGACACAATCCCGGGAATGTCTTTCAAACCATGTACATACAGAGAACAGATGGCTTTCATGGGAAGCAGGAACTACTGTTCAGCATGTCATATTTTTTTTGCATTTCTTCGTAGCTTTCTAACTTGAAATAATCCTTGCACAGATACTGTATAAGGGGAACAATGTCTTGATTCTCTCTTTCCCCATCCCCCTATTTTTCTCTTCCTAACAAATTCAAGGAAAAAAGCTTTTCTCACTTTCTGAGGGTTGGGTGTTTTTTCAGGCTTTAAATTCATTGGCTACTGAATTTAGCATTCAGAATGAATTCTGGATTACTGAAACTAAGCTTTAGTGGGGAATTGGACAATACAGGATACTGTTCCCTTTCTTTCAGGCACCAATGCTATCTGTCCAAAACTCGGAAATGTGATTATTGACAGAAACTTAGCTGTATATGAAAAATCATTTTAGAATGTAATTCATTTTGCTTGTAATTTGATTCTATGCTATCATTTTGTAATATCATATGACATCAGTGTGTGACATGTTGTGATCGATTACCTTATTACGTGGTCATATTATATTCTAAGATCACATTTTATCTTTTAAGAATGAGTCCCCTAATTTTCACACTCTTGCAGTTCAAAGAGTCATGACCATAAATGGATAGTTAAATAAGAAATTGGTTGCCCCATGCAAACATTGACTCGTTAAATGTCCCTGTTTTCTTATAACCATGCCTTTGCGAAGTCCTGTGGTCTTGCAGGAAATTAGCCTTTTTTGGTCACAGAATAGCAGTATATAGAACTACATTTGCTTCTGCTGTGTTACCCACTTCTCCACACCCTTGGCAATCTGGCAGTCAGTTTCTCATAGCTTTTGTTAATACTCCCATATCTTGAGAAAAAGATAAGAACAAGCCACCAGATGAAGGAAAACAAGGCAACTTCAACTTTAAAAATTTGGTTTGTAGATTTCTTTGTAACAAAATCAGGATTTGACCTTGAAAACGTTTCCTAGTTACTACAAAGACAAAGAACAGAAGCTGTAAGTTAATATTCAGCTGCCTGTACAATAATGAATTACAACCTAACATTAGAGAGAAAAAATAAGAGTAGTCTATTGTAATTCTTTAATTGAAAATGTATCATTGTGGAATTGTTACTTGGATACCACTCATATTCTTATGGAAATGTGTTTCCTTTTGTTAGCAGGTCGATTTATTTGATAGTATTACAGAAATGTAGGTTAATTTTAATCTGCTAACCCAGTGTCATGTTGATACTGTCCAGCTACATGTTTTCGATAAGCACATGGCTTCTAGTGTCTAGTTCTTATTTTCCATCTGAGTATTTGCAAGTGCTGAGATTAACGTATTATCTACAGGCAGAGAAATAAATTAGCACATTCTAAAGAAGGTACATACAGAGAACATTAAAAAAAAATTAGATTAACCAAAATTAGTGAAAAATGTGGCAGAACTGAATTTAGATGCCTGAGGTACTTATATTGTTCACCTGAGTGAATATAATAGGAGCTGCGAGCATAAAATGTGACATCTTTCTGAATCATGTCCCTTCAAGTTAAGGGGGAATCATTCAAGAAAGGAAGTAGCATTTCTGGGTTTATGTTTCGGTTGTGTTAGATTTGGGAGTCTCCCATCAGCTTCTGGCTTTCATTTGAGACTTTGAGAATTACCACAGGCTGATGATGGTTTAAGGTCAGTGAGAGACAATGAAGATACCAGGCTTGCATCAGCACGTGAACTGACCATGCAGATGTTGCTAAATCATCCCGGCCAAACAAAAAGTACATGTACTACACTTCAGCCTCTGCCTTGCTTTGGATGTTTTGGTAGAGATGGATGGAGTTGCTCTGGAGGTGGGAAAAAATCACTGTAATTTCAGTTAGGATTGGGGACTTTATGGTAGAAGTTTAATGAGTTCCCAAGAGCCTCCTCTAAAACACTTCTGAGTGGCCTGTGCCAGTCTGGTGTGATTTCATGGAATAAGCATGTCTCTGTGCTCTTGGTGCAGGCACATGATGCCTTTTGGAGACTGGGCAAAACTCCTTTTGTGGTGTCAGAGTTGCCAAGGGTCAAGCAATTATGGGCACCCCTTTCAGTGATGACTGACTGAGGTTAGGTCAGCATCTCAAGACTTCTGTGATAATCGTTGCGCTGGTCTCTCCTGATTGAGACAAGCAATTATTTTGTTTCCAATGAGTGCTTGGGAGCTCAAGGCATTGATTTGCAATCTTTGGTTTAAGAGCATGCAAAAATTAACAGTATGTTGCCGCCCTATCCTATGAGGCTTATGCAACTAATTGTATTTCATGACATTTTAAGGAAGTGTATTTGGTCTCCCGGTGAAGCTGGAGCCTGCAGGCCATAGCAGTGTACTGGTGCCCTGCAGCGGAGCAGCTGGTGGCAGGAGTTAAGAGACTTGCATCGCGTGGAGATTTGTAAATAAGCCTGTCTTAAATACGTTGCTACAATAATGCAGAAAGTCTTATCAGGGAGGTCTCAGACATGAAAACTGTTCTGAATGGGGAACGCACAGGTTGTGTCATTAGTATTTGCTCCCCTCCACACTGAGATATAGGGACAATTTTTCATCTTATTGGTTTAAAAAATGTGAACTTCAGTACGAGCTTAGGCTGCAAACAGCCTAAGTTGCATGCTCCAAAGGGCATGTGTTTGAAAGACAAATTCTGCATACCCCTTAAAAAACTGCGTTTAACGCCTATTCAAAGTGCTAGCAGGGCAATCATAAAAAGTAATGCCTATATTTATAGTCTAAATAAGACAATCTGTGCTTTGATCCTGTGAAATCCCAGCGTAATGCACTGCCACGGAACCTCGTTCCTTCTAATGGCAATGAAATGTCCTCAGTCCTGGGTCTTTCTACCGCGACTGCCAGCAAGAGCACCGCTTACCGCTGCCGTCGGTGGGGAACGTGCCCACTAAGATCCCGGTTTGTGATTACCAGCTAATTTTACACAGGCCACCCTAGAGGTGCTGGAGACAAATAAATCACTACAGAGCTGTCCTGGATTTAAGCCACTGAAAAGCCCATGAAAATATTTGTTATCCAGATACCTGAGCTGGCCAGCCCCTCTCTCCTATTTGCAGACTTCAAACTGTCTTACGTGTTTTGCATTGCTCATTTTGGATGAGTTTAGGCAGGCAAGTTGAAAAAGTATTTTTTGGCTGTTGGAACAGGAAATGTGCTTTTGCCATTTAAGTGCATGTAAACAGGGAAAAATCCTATTAAACTGTAATTGATGAGACCATGTACAGTGAAATGAAAACTGACCATTCTGATAGAAGCAGTTGGTGCTGTAAATTTTTTTGTAATGGAGCCTAAAAATTGTTCCTGTTTCCCTGCAGAGCAATTTAAGACATCCCAGCTTTTCTCGCTGCCGCTCTTTGTGTCACTTATAGCTGCACATCACCAAGACTTCTAGGCCCAGAGCTTTCCTAAGTGGAGGTCCCTCTCCTTAAGGGACCTCAGTTGAGGTCCTGTCCACTTTCAGGACACCGACAGCATGGTTTGGAAGATCTAATAGGAGGTGTATCTATAAAACAACCAGGTCTCTCACTTTTTAAGCACTGTTTCACTCCCTGTTCCCTTTGGGGAGGCTTTCCTCCCCATCTCGTGAATGGCTGAGATGGGTAAGCGGCCAAGCTGGTGGTGGAGCCTCCCCTGGAAAGCAAAACTCCTGCAGCTCGGTGGAGATGAGTGCTCCCTAAGTTAGCAGAGAGAGAGATTTTTCTGCATTTGAACAAAACTATCTGTAGGTAAAGGAAGATGCTTAGCACATAATTTATTTTGCATGCAGAAGATATTAAGGATTGCATTGTTAATGCTGTTTTTTTAGTTGTAGAGAGAGACAGTGAAGACTGCTGCTGCATCTCGGTATTTGCTCCAGCTTTGAGCAAAGGTTTGGTTCCTCTGCACTGTCAGGTTGCTGAGGTTTGCTCTGTGAGGAGGGGTTTGGGTGACTTTTGTGACTTTTTTTTTCCCAACAGGATGGTTTAAACAGCCAATCCTCGCTGCACTCACCCGGGCTAAGGAAATCCTGTATGAACTGGAAAGTGTTAGAAAGGATTTAATGAGATTATCATGAACTGTTACTTCACAAAAAATCTTAAACCCCAGAGCAGCTGTGCTGTGTAACTGGGGACAGGTGAAGGAATTTGAAAGACTAAAGAAGCTGTCTACTTACTTAAAGAGGCAGAGCCAAATTTTGTTGTGTTTAATATGCATGTTAGCTAAGAAGACTCAAGCAAGGAAACAAATCCTTCCACCAAGAGAGAGGCTACTGTTGAAGTTAAATATCTTAAAATGTATATTTATTTTTACTAATATTACAGAAGCGATACTGAAATTGCTACTTGAAAATTCAGTAGCCCAGTGGAGTGTGCATGCTTCTCCTTGCCTTCAAGTTCAACAAGCCAGCTAAATGTGATTCAGAGATGTCATATTTTTGTCCACATCGTGATAGAGATTGCTTTGAGGTTTTGATGTGTCTTCTGTTGTAACACAATGTGCTTGTGGTAAACCTGCAAATACAGCCAAGATTTATTTCAGTGCCAAGTACTGCTTGTGCTCTTTGCAAAGTTGAAGCCGTGAAATGCATTTACTTTCTGTTTCTGTGTGTTTGGTGACTTCTGTAGTCTTCGTGCACCTGTCATTAAAAGAAAGTTATAAATAGTGGGCGTGTATTATGGCATTAACCTCCCAGGAGGCTGGGGTACCTAAGAGCAGAGTGGTTCCTCAGGGTGATCTGCTGTGAGCGCAAGCCCAGAGCAGTGTGATTGCAAACAGACTAACAGGCTGTTTAGCTCAGTAAAAAAAAAAAAAAAAAGGGGGGTTTGAAATGGAAATTGTTAACCAGTAAGAGGTTTGTAAGAAAAAAATCTTCTCTGAGTATTTATTTAGTGTTGGATTTATTTTGGCAGACGCCTATCTGAATTTATAGGACACTTTCCAAATCCATCAGAAATGCATTTTTTGGAGAAAAAAAAAAATCTCTTTGTCCATTTATTGCTTGGGAGAATAGTTTGGATACTGAAATGTAAACTGTGGTGAAAGGAACTTCAGAAATATGAAATTGTGTACTGCTAAGATATTGCACTAAGAGACTCTGCCATAACTTCGGTGAGAACACTTTATTTTATAAAAACATTACCTGTTATTTTTGTGCGTGCTTACAACCCGTTTGCTTAATTTTTCTTGGTTACAAAAGAAGACAAAGTTTACGAGAAAGTGGTTTATCAACATAGGTTTAAACTTGATGTTTCATGCATTTGAATTTCTACATTGGCTAGTGTTACAAGCATCTTGCAAAATCTTCATCCCTTTTTCCTGGTCAGGCCAGAGAGCTAAATTTAAGCCTCAGCTCCCTGCAGGAGCCTGGCTGCAGTGACTGGGAGAGCAGTGTCCCACGTTGGGCACTGCAAAGTGTTCCACGTGAGCTGCGTGCACAATGACCATGTCTGTATTAATGCATACTCTACGAGAGAGGAAAAATAAAGCCCTGGGAAAACAAGGTGAATTAAAAGATTTATTTGAGGTGCAATAGTGTAGTTACAGACCTCCCCCTCCTCTCTGTACCCAACCATTATACCTAACCATCATTCTCTGTTGCTTTTCCTATTCTGTCGTCTTGCAGCTTTAGTCCGTAGTATATTTAGAGGAGAAGGAGAATAGGAGATTTGGGAGGCATGATTCTCCTGCTATGTTAACCAGGAAGGCAGTGATAAGCTACTTCTGGGATTGGTTTTGGATATATTAAGCTTTGGAGGAAAGAATTACTTCAGAGAAGGAAAAAGTAATTACCTAAATTAGTTTAGATCAGAAGGAATCAAGCAAAGCTGAGAGAGATTTGCTGAAGTGATATGAGTAGGCAGGTTAAAGTATTTTTGACAAATGCACATTGTCCAATATGAAATCCTGGTATATTCCCTGTGTGTTGAATTAACTCTGAGTACAAAAAATCTCCTTCTTATCTTCCTGATCAAGTCAATGACATCTTCTGCTTTGCACAGTGAGAAAAGCAAATTAAACATTAGATGCCAAACAACAGATAGAGCTGACTTCTGAAAGTGTCAGACTGTGTTGCTCAGTGCCACGTCCTCTCTGGGAACACTGCGTTCCTATCTGGCCACCCCAGCCTATAGAAAGGTGCAGCGGAAATAGAGGAGTGACTGAAACACGAGATGAACCATCTCTCACAGGAGAGAGGAATTTAAAATTTGGGGGCTGGCTAGAGAGGTCTTCAATAAGAGGAGACAGAAGAAGGAAAATAATGCATATAAAAAAGGAGGCAAATTGGATTCCTCCATTTAACCTTTTACATAATAAAAGACAGGAGACATCCCAATGAAATTAAAAACCGATGCGTTTTAAAAATAATAAAAAGCAAATTCCTTTTATTGGAGACAGGAATACAGGCTGACTGAGCTGTTGGCCTGATCCAGCATGTCAGTTCAGAGGCTGCTGTGGTATATGACCTTTTGGGGATGCCTTTAACCTTTGTAGCTAAGTAAATTTTTGTTTTGCCACAGTCTGAGACATCTGGACACCAGCCTGCTCTGGGTCAGAAGCTTGGGTAGTGGAGGTGAGTCTGCTGTGATGTGGTGCTCCGTTGTTTGTGCTGATGTGGCTTCCAGTTTGTGAGGGCTCCCACCCAGATGTCAGGGTGCATGGGCAGGATGATATTTAAAAGCCAGGTTCAGAGGGACCGCCCTGGCTGTAGCATATAGTGCTTGGGATAGAGGAGGACAGACCTGTTCCCACACCTCTTGTTTTCGGGATTGTATTTCTTAAGCCGCTGTCTGTTACAAGTCATAAATAGACCAGAATGTAAATGGGATGAATTTATTTGAGAAGCTTTGATCTGGATTAATTCAGCATTTCTTACAAAATACATTTCCAACAAAAACATTTCCAAAGACCGTCCAAAGAGCTCTAACCACAAAACCATAACTTTTGGTTGGAGTGCCACGTTACCTTCTGTGCAAGTTCTCCTTGAAAGATTAGGCAGAATATGACAAAACACTATATATAGTTGTTTCTGGTTTAGTCAAACGCATCCAAACTCCTTTAACTTTCCTAAATAGATACCTTTTATGATGCTGGCTCCTTATTGAAATATAGTCGGCCTAGCAAGGAGCTCTAGTAAAGTTGAAGAAGAATTCTTCCCTTGCACTTTTAGATTTTGATCCAGTTTGTCTGAAAAATATGCCTTTATTCTATAATGTGGTAGTGCATTTCGAACAGACAAATGAACTTAATGGGGTTAGCACCTATATGTGTATTGTTGTGTGTATGTTCGTATTGGTAAAAACAAAACAAAAAACCGCACCACAACATTTATTTTCATCAGAAGATTGCAAGCATATACTAAAGCTTTACCTAATGTTTGTAGGCTGCTTTCTAACCAAGAAAAAGAAAACGTATCAGCATGGCTAGGACCTATGACTAAGATGATTGTTGTTTGTTTGTTTTTTTTAAGACTTTGATCCAAATGCCGTTAGCCAAAAACTTTCTAATGAATTTGTTGCTTTAAGTCTTAACTCAGCTTTATAGGCAGAACACTTGGACTTAAATCTCAGTCCTTAGTTAGCATTAAGCGTACCATACCCTGACCCAAACTTACGGTGAGATTAATGGTTTGCTGTTTGTATTTTAAAAAGAATATGTTGCAACATCTGATGCACAGCCACAGCAGGTCCTCATTAGGAAATGTACCTCCTGAAGGCAGTTTGTGTCCAAACGACTGCTGAGAATGGCTTAAGTGGAAATCTAGAGAAGCTGGTAGTGGATTTTCCTGTGCTATCATGTTGGATATTGTCCCTTTTTTTGGAAGCTACTAGATTTTTTTTTTTGTCTGAAAACTACCTCCTTCACAATAACGTACTCAACTCTCATGAGAAGAATATTTCTCCCCTGGTTTAATCCAAAGGTCTCTTCACATCTCTTGACAGTGTGCTGCTCCTTCCTTTTCTCAAGGATCAGTCACTTTTGACGCATAACTGAGAAATAGTTTTAAATTGGAAAGGGAAAAAAAAAAAACAGCTTTGGAAAAGCAGCAGATCCCCATGAGATGAGGGGATGAGATATACCATACTGTGAACATCTAGATCTCTTAACCTGCAGCAACAAACACTCCGTCACTGAGAGCATCTAAAACTGGAAAAGAGAGAACACACTTAACTCTTCAGAGCATCCTTGTCAAAGGTTTTGGCTGATGAGTGCATTTCATACTTACTCCCAGCCCTAGGAAAAATGCCTGGAGCGTTACTGCTGGAGTGGTTAGCTGTGGAAGAAAGTAAGTTTACATTGCATAAATAGGTTTCAGAGTTAGCAAGCATGTACAAGCAAAGCAAATCGTAACTTGTTTTAAGAGTCTTTTCATGTTGTCTACAGATATGGGGAATAAAATATATTTAGCTCTCAAAATGATGGTTTTGGGGGCTTTTTGTTAGTTTATGTGAATGCTTGCAGTCCGTTTTGTCTGATGATACTCCATGAGAATGTAGACTTTCCAAATTAAGTTGGGTCCTGCTGGTAAGTACATTTTAGAACAACACATGCATCATCTGCTGTGTGCTCTGATTTCCTACTGACTGTATGTCATAATGTGAAATAAATGTGCAGACTGAAACGGAAGGTTTAGTAAACTAGTAATTCTCATGAAATCAGGAAAGCTTAAACAGAGTGTCAGTCATCTTAACAGATAAAATGTTTCAGTGGTTAGCTATGTTTATAATAGATTCTTAACAAAAGCGTGCATTATTTGAGGGAATGAGTATAAGTATTTGTTTAAAATTGTGCGTGATGGACAATAGGTTCATGCGTTCCTAAGGCGGTGATTTGACATGTTTTGAAATCACTCCATTTTTAGGAATGATTTTAAAAATGACGTTGTTTGTAAATATGTGGGGAATAAAAGAGAGAAGAGAATTTTTTTTTTTTTTAAAAGGATCCGGCAAGCCCTTTGTTTGCCTTCCCTCATCCTTACAGTCTCCTCCAGTCTCCCCCACCAAATTTGTTAAAGACGAATTGTTGCCCGTGGTAACTGCAGAGAATTTGTTGAAAAGCACACTTTTAGAAGACAATGGGCCCCAAATATACTGTGGCACAGCTTTAAACTTTATTAAGTCTGTCTTGGACTACCCTCTCCTCTCCCGAGCTAAATGGAAGAAAAGTTTGGCAGCCTCCACGCTGTGAACGTGATTGATGCCCAGAACATCTGAGGGACTTTTGTGTCCAGCATGCTCTCCATGAGCGCATAATGTGTGAATACTCAAATAAGGTCAGCCCTTATCACATGTAATCTAGGCCTGAAAGCAGATCAACAGTGACAGTCATACCCCATAAGTGAGAACACAAATCATCCTTGCATGCTTTGGACAAGTTATGGGATTTTCTCCCTTCTCACTCTAATTTTACCCTTTCCAAATTGGGAGGAGGTGACAGAGGGGAGGGCAAACTTTGGCAGATCTCTGGAAAACAAAAAAACGCCACCACAAACAACAAAATAACCAGGAGGGAATACGTGCCTGGAATACTACAGGGCTCCTTCAGCCATGCCGCAGGGGGATGGGGGCTGTTTGCAAGGCAACGGCTGTCCCCGCGCACCGGGGCTGCTGGTGGCTGGCATCATGGAGCGCCCCACGAGTGGAATGGGAGGGAAGAAACTTGGGCAAAAGATGTTCAGCTCACTTCTCCAGCGCCTTTTAAGAGTCTTTTTAGAGATTTCTAAGCACGTCACAGCTTTTGTTGTCTGCCTACCCCTGAGTTTGAATGCCCTGATTTTTCAAAGTAGAGTGAAAGCATCTTTTTGTTCTTTTTGAGTTTGTGCTCTGTGAATGGGGACGTTGTTTCACCACAAAGCAAGAAAAAATATTAGAGAATAGCGTCTTAAAGAATTTGTTTCTGCCAGCTTTCATGGAGAAAGCATCAGTAAGCAGATCTCATATGAAGGGAGAGCCTTCTATTTGCAGCTATTACTTACTGTAGTTTAAATGCTGGATTGCTTCTTTTTTGTTTTTTTTCTCCCTAGTTTAGACAACAATGAAATGTTAATTTAGGCTTGATTTGTGCTTTGGCTTAGGAAGGTATTCTAATGGGCAAAGAGCTTTTGCAGAACACAGAATATATAAGAAATAGCATAATTAGCAGGAAGAAATCAAAGATACAGATTACATCATTGATGTCATTAACAACTATGGAAACAATGATGTCACCCC
Organism: Chauna torquata; assembly: GCA_013399475.1. Taxonomy (NCBI): domain Eukaryota; kingdom Metazoa; phylum Chordata; class Aves; order Anseriformes; family Anhimidae; genus Chauna; species Chauna torquata. The sequence goes on from VXAL01014893.1 coordinate 45,839, forward strand.
CTATGATGTGGGAATATCTTTTCCACATTTATGATATCTTGAAAATTTTCTTTCCATTTTTGGAAATATAATGTCCCTATCAGTACAATAATACGCAGTACTTTTGCTTGTATACTATGCAGAGAATAAATGTTATAGTATTGAATTATTCCCCAGGACTGAGGGGAAGATCCATGAACATTACAGGACTTTTAGGCAGGCTGTTAATTACAGCACACTATTGCTTGCCTGATTTATTTATTTATATTGCTTTGTGCTCTAGTAGCAACGGGGGTGCCCTGCCCCTCATTAAAAATGCACAATAAAAACTATTGCTTAGTTGCAGCTCACACCTTTGAACTCTGAAGACATCAGAAAAACATGAGCAAAATGTCTCTCTGCAAACAGCCTCTTTCTTTTGCTTCCCATAACTGAGTTAGCACATCTTTGCTGTGCTGCGTGGGACAGTATTATTCATGTTAAGGTCAGAAACACTGGAGCATGGGACAGGAGGGAAACCTCTTGTGTCCTCAAATCCATGACCACGGTGTCCCAAACAACCATGTAACACTTTTTTTCTGCTCCCCCCCCCCTTTTTTTTTTCTTCCCCAAAGTGATCAAAATATATCTTAATTTGTTTTCTTTTTGACCACTGTCCCAAGGAGGAATACAACCTGATACCCATATATCTTGTATAGGTATGCAAGGAAACTTAATTTAAATAAATCATTGACTGTCTAAAAGAGTCTTCCTGCCATCAGCACCCTAACAAATACCTATTAGGCACCAGTGGTTAGTACTGAAAAAGAGTTTGATGAAAGCCAGTTACTTCTAAGAGGTGCTGTACGTGTTAATTTTTGTATTCCTCCTTCCAGATCTGTGATTTCCTTCAGTGGGCCAGGCTGGCTAACCCTGGCCATCCCGGCACACATTGGCTTCAATTGCTCAGCCGTGGTTCAGCTTTCCAGTCATGTTTGAGGCTCTTTCCACCATAAGCTTTGGCCTCACTACTGCGCTCTGTTAGTTACATCTGTGGACAAACTTGAATTAAATACTGATTTTTAAACACTTGTTTGCTTTAGCCTGCTTTTCTGTGGCATCCTAAAAGCATCCCAGTTAGATTCCCCATACTTTTAACGGCAGCCTTTCAAATTCAGACATTTGGAGCTCTGAATTTATCCACTCCTTTGTAGTCACAACTGGGGTTTGTGTGTCTGTCCCAGGTGTCCAAAATAATGATATTGTTGCATCTTGCAGTCCGAAAGGTTGATAATGTAGTAGCTCAAGGAATGTCATCCTATACTTGGCGTATGGAGAAAGGTCTGCTCTGTAGCTTTTGATGAAGATGTATGATCTGTGGCAGTTTGGGATTTTTTGTTTTAGCAACAGAAACATTTCAAAGGGTGTCAGAAGATGCTAAAGCATTACTCTAAGGGGTTTTTGTGCTTACGTGGGACCTTGGGAAGGACACATCAAGCATGCTTTTTGAACACAGCATTTACCTTAAATATGAACTTTAAGATAATTTCCTATTAAAATCGATATGAAGTGTGTAGCAAATCTGTAATGAGGACTCCTCTTAGAAAATAAATAGTGTAGATACTAACATCTTACGTTATTGCTATGTATTCTAATGAAAACACACAAGAAAGACTGAAAACTTATATTCCTGTAAATTATGTATTCCAATTACGTGCACAGAAATGTATGTTTGTGTTGCAGTTGCATTGCAAAATGGTGTATCAATCAACCAGGCAATGGAGTTTTAAACAAAGGGATGAGGAAAGAAAAAATAAATACCCCGCATCACTGGGAAGGTGAGAGTAATGCTCGTCGTGCTTACAATAGCTGGGCAAAGCTTATGGACACTTAGGGCAGATTACTCTTAGTCACATCCGGCTGCGTTTTGCTCTGTTATTACTACACGTTGCATGACCACTGCCAGGCAGCTGCTTCGTAGATTCCATTTCCATTTTGCTAAGCACCGTCAAGGATGTGGTTCTTCCCCAGAGTTTGCCCACTGAGATGCCAAACTCCTGTTAGCTATAGGAGTACAGCATCAGTACCAAACTGAGCAAACATCGTCAAAAGCTAGCTAATAAATTAGTAAATCTACTTTTCTCGTCTGTTTAGAGAAGTGTTTTCATTAATAATTACTTAATAATTATTGATAGGGAGTTAATTTGTAAATACCTAGTTAACAGCACCCCTGCTCCTGTTTGTTTGCTCAGTGGTAGTGAGGAATCTGTTTGTTGTGGTATGCCAGTCTGTAACACTCCTGCTGTAGTGCTGTATCCAGTGTGTTCGGGGTCTCACCTGTGTTTTGGTCAGGAGCACAGAGCATGTCCGTGAGCTGTTCGATGCCAGAACGCTGTTTGAAACGCTTGTTGCTGCGCTAAGGAGCAGACCTGTAGCTGGGTCATCGTGTGGGGTTGCATCCGCTTACACTACCCGAGCAACAAGCAAGAGATCAGATTTGGTGTATCGATTGAAAACAATGTTTTCCTGAGTAAATACCGACGCAGTGGCTGACGCAGCCGTCCAGCAGCCCCAGCCGGGCACCCAGCAGAGAAGCAGCGCGGCTGCCAGGGGTGAGGTTGCAGCGGCGCGCACGCCGGGGCCGCGAGCAGCCTTGCGGGGAAGCGGTGCAAGGCACACGTGCTGGCGGAGCTCATTTAGCGCCTGAAGAATGACACCGGCTTAAACAGTGTTTACACCAGTGGTCCAGTAAAAAGCTGCAGGGAGGGTGCCTCATCTTCCATAATGCGGCGCAGAAACGCAGCTTGCCGCCTGTCTCGTCCTTCTCCGCCGCTTCCCGCTGCCGCGCCGGAGCCGGCGGTCTGCTGAGAGCCCCGGTGCCCCCGCGGAGCGGCACCAGGGCGCGTTCCGCCGCGGGGCCGGGGCTTCCCCGGCGCAAGGACCGAGCCCGCGACCCGACCCGGCCGCCGCCGCCCTGTGGTNTGCGCGGGGCAGCGCGGCGCGGCAGGAGCAGCGAGCTCGCTGGGGAGCAGGGGGGAGAAGTTGCGGCTCCCGGTGCTGCTTGCTTTCCGGTGCGACAACTCGAGAGCCGCCGTGCCGCCCGAAGGACTCGCTGAGCAACGCTGATGAACTAAATCTTCCTGTAGATAGCTTGAGCGGTTTTAGGCTTACGCGTTTTGTAAGTTTGCCTGTTCCCCCCTTTTAGCAGTGAGGGTTTTTTGAGTAGTACCTGTAGACTAAGAAGTGTTGCGCTTGTTTAGTAAGAAAGACTGAACTTGCTCACACTGCAGCCTTAACAGGAAAGCATCATACTAATTATGACTGAAAATGCCATATTTACCCATCAGGAAGCAAAAATTTGACATAGCTAATAAGAAAAAGGGGCACTAATTAGCAGTAAACAGACTGTAATAGGGCGGATTTTTTGATTGACAGCACAATCGTGGTAGCTTTATTATGGAGACTGAAATATGGAACGTGTGTTAACGTGTGAAATGTATGTAGAACAACTGCGTTTGAAAACAAGTTCACTAGGCAGTAAATGAGATTGCATGTTTTCTGTAGTTCATAAATGTGCTTATAGAAGTGTGCTTCATTCGCTTTCTGATGTTCTTTGGAGGGAGTAAAAATTGCAGTCTTTGAAGAGACTTTTTGTTAAACGTAGTGTCTTAAAAAGTTGCAAATAATTTAATGAAAAACTTGATCTTTTGGCTTGGATGTTTTTGTCAGGAAGTAGTTAACAAGCTGAGTATTGCATCTGAAAGGAAAAACGTTCAGCAAGGAAGGTGGTTTTTTTTTTTTTCTTCATTAATTAGTCAGCTCCCTTCACTAAACAGTTAAACTTTCTGTGACCTCACCTACGATTCTTTAGTATTCAGCGTGAGCTTTTCTGATGCTTCAGATGATTTTACTCTGGCTTCCTAATGAGACATGAATGAGCAGTGGCAGTGGTGTAGCCCATCTGTCCTGCAGGCTTCTGTGCGGTAGGAAGCGGACAGGGTGGCTGCAGGAGCAGCTGGGCTCCAGGAGCTGGTAGGAGCAGGATTCAGGGCAGCAGTTGGACCACAGGAGTCTGTACCGAGCGTAGCAGCGCGCACAGCTTGCTGAGGTTCAGGTTCAAACCTGCCATCCTTGGTTGATGGTTTTCTCTGCGCATCAAAAGAACTGCTGAGTGTGATGTTTTGTGTCTGGTTCTTGACCGAGTGTCTCACTGACTTTCAGCATCAACTACAGAAGCTTCTGAATAAGGCACAGGAGTGAGCACGCTGTCCCATTCTGCATAGTGTGAGCAGATCGTGCAGGCTCTACATGGTATTTCAGACGTACTTTAAACCCATTCTCTGGTCCCGTTCATCCTAAGTGATACTTGCATGAAGTGCAGACTCTGGCCGAATTGCAGTCCCACCTGAGGGGCGGTGGATGTTTCTGCAAGGACCCCTCGGTATTCTGTCAGCACCCTCTGCTGCCAAAGCAGGGAGTGCAGCTGGGGCTGTCCGAAACCAGGAGCTGGCCATAAATGTTTCTGAGTTTTATTAGTTTCTCCATTCCCTTTTAAAATTGTGATGGGTAAGAGGTCTGACACCTTTTTTCGCGTGATCTCTTGAAAAACAATGGGCTTCTTAGATTATCCTCAGAGTTATCCTTGCCAAAAAAAAAAAAAAGTGAATCAACATCTAATGTAGTTTAGAAACCTGGATATCAAACTTCAGCAGTGTTAAAAAACAAACAAATAACATTTGAAATATGTGCTCTTAAAGACACCAGGAATCTCAGTGTGATGCTGACCCTCTCAAGGCAGTCAGATGTGTTCTGTCATACGAGCATCTGTAAGGGCATCATACAGTTCTATAGAAGAAATGCAGTGGGTTGCTGGAAGATGTGCACAGAAAACTTCTGCCTGGGAGGGACTAAGGTTTCTGCATCTCTACAGAGCTCCAAGAGTAAAGATCAGCATGCAAAAGTTACTCCAAAAGACAAGATCCTCAATATTATGTCTTAGCAACACTGTAGCTGCGAGTGTCAGTGGGAGATTCCCAGGAGCACGGTTTGAAATCCAGCAGCCCATGAACTCAGTTTGCATTGGAAATGTGCTCCCAACTTCCCATCAGCCAGGAGTCAAATCTTGACTTGACTTTTGAGTGCTTGTGCAAACTGTAGAAAACATAATTAGTGGCCTGTTCAGCACAGGGGCTTTTGCCTTTCTGAGGATTGCGTGCTTCCTGTGTGTCAGCACAGCTCTGCGGGAAAGGGGCTTGTGCTGGGGAGCCCGTGGGGCTTTCCCCCAGTGCTCTCACCAGCTTCGCGCCCTCCTCCTAAGGGCTGAAATAGAGATGGAGGCTGGCCCAAGGCCTCTCAGCCATTAAGGAGAGGCGAAGTGACAGCAACTGAAGCTGAGTGCTCTAGGATAATTTTAGGAGAGAAATCTTTGGAAAGAAAGTTTGCAGAACTGTGCACTGTTAACTGCTATTACTAACGTATTTATTTTTCGCTTACATGACTGTAACACTTGGCTTCCTCCTGCCCTTTGGGTTATGGGTCAGAGTCCCATTGCTATAGGCAGTTTCAAGGCCAATTGTTAAGAAAAGCACGCTTAAAATCAAATTAAGAGGTCTTTTAAGTAATTCAGTCCATGCCTCGGGCCAAGTGCAAGGTTTTCTAAAGCAGCATTCATTCCAACTTAAATTTGCTTAGTAGGTGCTTCCACTCCTTCTCGTCAAAGTTCCTGTTTCCATGCAAGGTGATCACAGGGGGAGATGATCAGACTGTGGAGCCTGCCTTTTGCCTGGAAACATGCCTGTGGAGAGGCTGAGGGTTCCACACTGATACTAATATCAAAGGTAGTTACATCATCAGCATGACGGCAGGTTTGCACTGGATGTAGGGGGGTGTGCAGAACAGGATCTTGTGCTGCCCCAGGGCTGGCAAGCGCAGAAGGTTTGCTTGTTGGGCTGTGCCTCTGTTTGCATGCCCCGGTGCAGTGTTTGCCTTTTTCACAGTGGCCTGACATTGTTTTCTCGTGTTCAGCTTGTAAGCCTTTGTAATTTGCAGATCCCTTTTCAGAGAAAGGTCGTTTGGCAAATTGTTTCTTTATTTGTGCCATTGCATGTGCATGTGTGTTATGTTATACTGGCTGCGTATTAAGTTGTACTGGCTGAATAGCACACCAGGTTTCCCCACTCGCTTATCCAGTTTCTTGAGAACGTTTTTGAATATGAGTCCTGTCCTCCAGCTCATGTGCAGTCTTCTCAGCCGGGTAGTAACTGAAGCTTTCGTAAGCAAATTCACTATCGATGTCTAAATCATTAATGGAAATATGATGTAAGACTACACCCAGGGCAGCCCCCTGCTGAAATCCGCTTCATTTTGGTGACGGGTCACTGCGACTTTGGATGGCGAGAGTTCCCTGCCCACCCTGCACCCACGCGCCTGATGGCTGGTGCACCTAAGCCAGGTTCCTGTTGCTGTGAAAGACGCTGCTACGACAGAAAGCTTAGTACAAGTCAGGGTAGTTGCTATGTCCTTTGCTCCTCTTCTGTCTGTAAGGCATATGCCTTTTCCTAAAGGGAATTTAAATACTTCTGACTTGATTTGTTTTACCTATGTCAGCAATTACTAATCTTTTTGTTATCTTCTAGATGTTCATTGGGGGTATTTTTGACTGGATTTAATCTTTTTTCTAAACTTGAGGCCAAAGGGTTGTCCTACCAATGGAGGAAGGGCAGAGCAGTTCAGTCAGATGGACTGCCGATCTTGTCTTTGGACTGAGTGCTATTTTATGTTTCTATCCTGCGTTACAGACTTGCAGATGGTAATTTTCCAAGCTGAATTTTTTTTTTTTTTTTTGAAAAGTTGCGTCTATGCCATAGTCTGACCATAGTTTGGCTCAAAAAGAAGGAAGAAATGTTGCACAGGAAGCTGAGTTTTGGGCAAATCACTTTCTTGTGGCAATTTATAGCTCTATCAGTCCTACACATGGAGTGATGTAGCCTTAAGATACTGTAAAAATGGAGTTTTTACATGGGTTGAGTCCTGGTTCCCTCCTACCCATCTTATCCTTGTGGGATATATGCAGGATATTGATTTGACAGATCTTTCCACCTTCCCATACCACCCTTGGTGGTATCCCAAGCGGAGCTGCAGACAAGCATCTTCCCAGCAGGCACAGACCACGTCACGGGCTGCTCCTAAGCTGCTACCTGAAAATCACAGAGCAATCTTTCTGAATGCAAGAGGGTAGTGTTTGTGGAAAATAGGGGAGAGAAAGTGGGAGATAGCTGTTTGTTAGATGAGCAGGATGCTTGTGCCTATAGTGCTCTCTGTTGGTATACTTCAGCCTCATACTGCGGAGCGACACGTCGGCCTTTACAACCAACAGATCCAAAACCGCAGGGACTTTGAGTAGTCACAATTGTTAATTATAGCTGCAATCTGGTGAATATATAAACCTGATGTAGCAAAATTCCTTGGTATAATTACTTGTCACACAGTTCACTGCTCAAGGGATTTAGCAGGCAGTACTGTACTTCAGTTTTATCCAAAAAAAAAAAAAAATTCGTGTTCACCTGCTGGTCTAGTTGTCGTCTGGCAAAGTGCCAAGCTGCTGCTTCCCGACTGGGATATTCAGTGCTCCTCCATGGATTTTAACACCTGGAGCCTTAAAACTAAAAATTCTCGCAATTACAAGATATGAACTGGCGTTGTTTGGCTTGTAAAGCTGAAGGATGAAGCATGAGGATAGGCAACATTAGGGCTGCATTACTTTAGGGGTAGATGTGCAGTATTGTTGTACTGCACACGCTTAAAGTAATAATTTTTTAAGTGTAAGCTGATCCTGGTTGCCATATGGTAAAATACACTACAAGTATGAACACAGCTGTTAAATGCATAACCACGACTGTGTGCTCAGGAGTTTTATGCTGCAGCTATTATGTGGTATCCCCAGCTATTAATCTCTCACTATTAATCAGCAATAAAAGCGACCTGTGGTGAGCATCACAGATGCTCGAAATCTGATCTCTTCAGCATCATACCTTGGGGGAAGATAGCAGTATTTGGATATTCCTTCCTTTATTTCCTCCTTCCTCATTTTTCTAGGAGCTGCAGTTCAACGCAGGACACACAAAGCACACTTTGCACCCACTTGTTCTGAACAGGAGTTTATCATTCCTGGAGTGTCTGGTCCTCAGCTATCTGGCCTTGACAAAGATACTGGGTTTGAAGGCCAGGCTTGTTTTGTAGTTTGGCAAACGCTTCCCACTTACAATTTTTGGATGCCATTTGTTCCAGATTTGTAGTTAGAATGCAGAATATTTAAGGGGACTGAAACTAGATGTGTCATTTGTTAGCCAAAGTAACCACAAAGCATTTACTCAGCAGGTCACTTACAACACCTATACGATTTTAAATGGAAATGGTCCTTTTGAGGCTGACAGGACTATTCTCTTCCTTGAGCACTTGGCAGAAGTGGAGGCTTAACTCTTTGAAAAAAATAATAGCACTAGCATATCATTTTGGTTATCAAGACCAGGGATTAAAAGAAAGTCAGTCCTATCAGTTTACTACGTTCTGTTTGTAACTCTTCTGTTTTTCAGTATTTTATGTTGCAAACTGACTGTAAGAAGACTTTGCCTAATATTTTCTACCAACAAAGTTTTAGACTGTTTCTTCAAACAGTGTTAAGTGGTACTACAGTAGTAGTACTGTAGACAGTAGTAAGTAGAACTCATCATAATTTCTCTGCTGAAATCTGGCATTGCATTAGCTTAGCAACATAAAAGGTACTCAATTCTTAGTGTATAAACATCTCGTGAAAAGGAAATAGAATATTTGTTGCTACTCTTTTGAAAGAGAGTTTGGGAGGCATTGCTTGCTGTACTTCTTCAAATAAATTGCAGATCTCCTTTGGGACGGTTCCAGTGTCCCGGCTCATCCCATGGCCCTGTAGTGCTGGCAGGAGGCATTCAAGTAGCACAAGGAAAATGGGAGGAGTTGAATTTGTCTCTGGTTTGCTGAAGTCAGGGTTCTTGTACTTAGTGAGCAACACAGAGAACTGCAGCCCCGTTATTAATCCGCAGAATAAATATTACTGTTGTGTATTGGTTTTGCTTTGCTAAGACGACCACATCAGTTTGCATTAAGTCACAGTTCCATATGTGTATGGGTATTTGTATCAAGCAGGATTTTGAAATAATTGAGTGTTAAACTATCAGAAAGATTAACTCCCTAAAAACCTCTTCTGGGCTTCTCAAACCCAAAAAGAGAGAGAAGAGCACCTGGAAAGAGAGTGTCACCCTTTCTAAGATGTTTGCCGCCAAAGCCATGAAAGGTATGAATGGCTAGGAAATGAAAACCTAATCATACCCACTAGTAGCACTTACTATAGCGATAACAGATTTGCTAAGACAGGCAAGACCTGGACCATGGAGAGAGATGCTAGTTGTTTTGGGGGATTTCATGCAAGATGTTTACCGTTGGAAAAATGGGAGGTCTTTTGTGCTTCCATGGCTTCGTTTAATTCTAACCGTTATCTTAATTCATTTTTCTGTTGCTATGACTCTTTTACCACATTAAGTTTTTCTTTCACACTCTTCTGAGGAAGCCAATACATGGAAAATATGAAGTTTTGATGAACAAACAGTCTGAAAGTATCTCTTCCAGAATATATTCATTTGCTTAAATATCTGAAAGCATTCTCTTAAATGTTTAACGAGGATTTTGTTCATTCCAGCAATATTCTGTGTCCAGGGTACAGTGTCATTACACAGAATACTGTATATGATCTGAGCTTTTTCCCAGCCTTCAAAATACTAAACCTTTTGGTGGATAAGGAGTAAAACATAGTATTTAATTTGTGTGTTGTTTGTACATGCTTGATACACCAGTGTCAGAGTCAGTATTTGTGGTCGTTATTTCTGGAATGAGTGGTTTGAGTAAAAGCTGAGCAGTCTGCAGGAAACATAAGCATCTCAGAAGCTCATGTGAATACCGCTGCTGTAACCTACCCTAACTTGGTTGGGTGAAAAATATGATTTCCTGTCTTCATTTGAAAAAGTGTTTTTCAGGCTTACTGACACGCATCCTGCAAATTTAATTTTCATAAATATTTCATCTCTTTCTTATGCTCAATTTAATCCATCAAAGCCACACAGTGTAGGAGACATCTGGGATTGTGCTTAAGCAGCTGGGTTTCATTTGCAGAAGGTTTCTAGCAAATTTCTTGTTCTTGCCAGCCACAGAAAGTCTTGGTGACTATGCAGTAGCACTGGGAAATTAAGCATTTGGGACATAGCTTTGGGAACAAGTGGTCTTAGTTTCTTTCTTTACATGAGTTAGGTACCATTTAAAGCTAAAGAACAGCTCTGTTCTCTCTCTCTGTGTCTGGTCAGCCCAAGCCATAAGAGAACTTGTACTTCCTTTATTTATCGTATTTTATTAAGAAGAGAAAGCAGGAGTAGGGTTGATTCCTTTTTCTTTTTCTTTTTTTTTTTTTTCGGTCACAATTATTACTTTCTAAATGTCCACACAAGAAAATGAAGTGACTAAAGATTAAACTGTAGGAAATCCTAGAAAGTCAGCCTTGAATCAGAAATGAAGAACTTAAAAATAGCCAATTTGCTATTGTGCAGGTTCACTCCGTGCAGAAGTTGCAATGATTTGTGTTAACTGTGGTAACTTTGATACATATTGAACCTTTACAGCAACTAGCTAGATTTTCCTTTAAAAAACAAACAAACGAACAAACAAAAACCACACAAACACACGCACAAAAGTCATGTTCTGAAATGTAATGATTAATAATCCAATTCTATGTTGACATAGGTTGCAATCAAGCTACATAAGTATTATATTTAAATACATGGTGAAAAGAATGAAGATAAAAACAATTCCCACGCTTCTCGGAACAGCACATACGGTGACGGTGTGTGTAAGCCAACTTTGTCACCTTTTGGCATCTCACTTTTATCAGAAGTAAAAGGCAAACATAAGCATCACATGGTCATTTTCCTCAGTGCTGGCTTTATCCAAGTTTGTCTTGGTTCCTCCTGCCTAAAGTGATGCTACTTATTTTGTGATATTTGAAGCTCTTATTCACAAGTTAAGATGTCTCAGCATAAATTATGCAACATCTGTGTACAGGGTAGAAGTATTTGACGTTGAGTTGATGAAAAGGGATGTTCCTGAGATACTCCCCTCTTGCAGATGGATGAGTTGCGTCCCGCCTTCATGGGGCAACCCAGTGGTCTCCCAGGACTTGCTCTGATTTAGTCTTTCAGTGCAGAGTAGCTCTTGGAAGCTGAACTAAACTCCATTTTTTCTTGTCTTAAATCTGAATGCATCTTGATTAAATCAATACCATGTTATACTAAACTCTCTTCTATTGTTACTGAGTAACACGTGGAAACTCAATATTTCTATTTAAGAAAGTAAATATATTTCATTTGACTATGGACCACCAAATAGATTTTGTTGAATGAAGTATAGCTGCCTGTGGGAAGCCACCAGCTGAAAATACAGCTACAGATGAAGAAATAACATCTCCTTCTTCTGAATCTGTCATCAGTGACTTCAATTTTGTGAATAAATTTAGGCTTCAGGAGCATTCTTTCTGATCACTTTTCAAAGAGCTGGAAGATCTCATTAGTTCTGTTATTTGTTAAATGTAGTTTTCTTTACGTTTTCCTAACAGTTTGGTTGTCACTAGCTGCCTGAAGATATGTTTATGATTTTTGTTGCTTTCTATTTATTTATTTTCCAGTTTATATACCAGGAGGCATCAGTAAAAAAGAAGGAAGGTAAAAAAAATTGTCTTCCATAATGATGACTTCTTTTTAATTTTGTACCTCATTTTGTCCAAATCTGTTATTAACACTTATTCCCTTTAAACAGAAAAAAGAAGGGAGACGGGAAGAACTCCAATTATAGCTGCAATAAAGAAAATTTAGTTTCTTACTGCAGATAGGGATAGACATTTTAGCTGGGCAGTGAGGGTTTGAGTTGTGGACTTCCAGAGCCAAAATCTTGAACTACAAGGGCCCAGTTGTGTTCAGTCAAGGTGTCACAACACAATGCTTTTGCCAACCCACCTTGGGGTCTCTGTTGCCATACCTCCTCCTGGGCTGTCGTTTCTCCAAGCCAGCCCCTTCCCTGGGGTGGCCATGCCCTGTCGGGCAGGGAGCCAGCCCAGGTTTGGTAAAAGTTCAACAGCTTTCTCCTCTTGCTCTCTCCTTGCTACCTGTCTCCCCTCTTGGTGATCTGAAAATCGGGCAGCGAGCCTGGATGTGGCCACAACCTGCGATGAGATTTCCTAATGTACACATCACAGAGCCACAGAGTGGTTGTTGGTGGAAGGGACCTCTGGATACCACCTGGTCCAAACCTCTGCTCAAGCAGGGACATGTAGAGCACGTCGCCCAGGACCATGTCCAGATGGTTTTTGAAAATCGCCAAGGAGGGAGACTGTACTCCAGCCTGTGCCTGTGCTCCGTCACCCTCACAGTACAGACGTGCTTCCTGGTGTTCAGACAGAACCTCTTGTGCTCCAGTTTGTGCCCACTGCCTCTTGTCCTGGCCCTGGGCACCACTGCAAAGAGCCTGGCTCCATCCTCTTTGTACCCTCCCATTCAGGTATTTATAAGAATTAGGTGTTGTGCTTGTCAGTTTAAATGCAAGTGGCTTTTAAAATCTGCTTTTATCCCATTTATGGTAAAATAGTGAGTATTGTGTGAAATGTGGATTGTGGTATCAAAACATGTATGTTAAAATGTGGATGGATTAAAGGAAAAAATGGCGAAGTACCAAGAAAAGATACTGCTGCCTGCGGAGGTGGAAGTGCTACACACAAAAGGTGGTTGAGTAGGGCATTTTTGTCACTGGAAAGAAGAAGGATAAAGAGCAACCAAAGGAAATAAATAAAGGAGAATAAATTCTGTGAGTGGAGACTTCCACTGGAAATAACGTGGTCCTAATCTGCAGCAAATGCTAGGGAGAAGCTTGTTTGCACAGGAAACTTTGGGCAAGGAATGGCTGCTCTCTGTGAAAGAGAGATGATGGTGTGTGTAATGGTTCCTCTTTGGTAGTGGCCTTATTAAATTTGCATTTCTCTTAAATTCCCGTCTCCATGCAAAAAGCTGTGCTAACTCAGAGAAGCATAGTTATATTCTGATAATTATGATGGTCAACTTCCTTTAAAATGGCATTCTCCAAAACATTTGGAATTGATGTAATAACTTTAGTAGCAATTAGTGATAACTGACACTATTATGGGCGCTATTAACAGTACTGCGTGGTTTTTTTTAATGCTTGTCTTAAGCTGATGCAAACCGACTTTTCTCTGGGCCAGAGGTAGTTGCAGTGCTTTATATGAGCTGCAGAGGATTCGATCTGGAAAATCTACAGTCTCTGTACTTCAGTATTTTTTTTTTTTAATTTTATTTAGTGTTCTAACTTTTCTATAAATCACTCAGAACTTTGGGGGGAAAAAATCCTATAGGCTCCTTCGAGCTCTGCAGGCATGCGCTTGAGTCGTGTATGTTTTGTTTAGTGACAAAATAATACCACCAAAGAAGAACAAACTAAACCTCTTAAACCAATAAAAAGGAATAGCACTAAGTTATGGAAGCACATAAAGTGCCTGGACAGTTGCTTATGCAAAAATCTAAGTTTCTTTTAGCCCCAGAAAGTGCTGGCCAAGCCCATTACCCTCAAACATGCTTGTCATTCCACCACCCAAAATGTGTTAAAATCAGCTTAACAATATGTTCCTTTTGTAACAAATACATGATTTTATGTTTATTTTAGGTAAAAGAACTAAAGGCTGATGTAAAAAGAAGGGAAAATAAATTCTGTTTCTAAAACACGTTGATTTTAGAAGGTGAAGAAGCTCCTATTTTTCTGCAAGTTCTGTAAGAGACTTGTTTGTAGTTTCTTCTGCGTGTTTAGAGAGCGAGGAGGGGATGTAATCCTTACTTCTGCAGTGTTGGACACCAGCATCCACTAAGAACAAATACTTGCACCTTTATGTTTTTACATTCTAGCGTAAACATGACATTGCCACTTCTGGAAAGCAACTGCATGCTTTTTGGTGGGCAGTCGTTAGATGGGCATTGCATTGGAGAAGGGCTGCGTGCTTGCCATTGACATGCTTGTTGGCAACTAGAGAAAGCAGGAAATGGTGAGCAAATTCCCATGACTGGTGTCCTAGGTGACCTGGACTTGAAGAGCTAGTGGAGCTCTGTCGTCCTGTAGTTAGGTTTAACTCCTATGCTTGACACCAAAAGGGTTTTGAAGAGCTAACTAAAGATGTTGTGTAAATGTTATTGTATTGTTCTATAGATCTAAAAGGTTTATAAAAATTTACACTTCTGAAACTGCTGATTTGACAAAATTTAATTTTATTGCATAGCAGCATTAATGTTTTTGATATTTTCCATATTTATCAACATGCTATTGCTTCTTGTGTGTGGACAATGTTTGTAGGGGGAAAAGTCACAAACAGCATGTGAGAGAGCCATCAAACCCACTATAGCAACCATTTGGAATCAAAAAATCTCTTTATTTTTCCTCTCCAAATTTCTTTTGCCTGTTTAATGTTCCATCTTGGTAGTAATAGAAAAGAGGACTTTACCAAAGGAAGTAATACAGCCCAATTTTATGAATATGCAATTTGTTGTTCAGTCTACTAATGACCTTTTAGAGATGTAAAATCGGATTGGGAATTAAAAATCCTAGGTTTGTTTTGCAGCTTTGTAGTATAATGCTACCTAGATGGACATCCGTTTTGCAGATTCAGATCCATAGACATTCTTTGATTGAATCAAATTCAGCTGATTTCAGTGAGAGGCACAAAGATACCTTTGTGAATCTGGCCTGCTCTCTTGTTTCACCTTCTGTCCTGCAAAATGGAAAATAATAATACAGTCTGACTCCACAGAGCTGTTTACGAGAGACAGTAATTGGGAGCAGCTGTCTCCACTGGTGACAAAGGCCATAGAAATATGTGTAGATATTATATACACAAACAGCAACAGACTGTTTCTATTCCGTATGCTGGACTAAATGGCTTTCCAAATTTGTGTAGTCCTATGGCAGCCCATTTAGACTGTGAGCTAGTTTCAAGTTACATGCCCATCATTTTTTTTCAGTGCAGCTTAATCTAAAATCACATTGAACAAATTTCCTTCATAGAATGGAAAAGAGTTTCGTCATTCATTTGGCGGTCTCACAACCAGGATCTTCACTTGTGAAGGCAATCGTGTTTTGGCCTTATCACAAGGACCATAGGAGGGATGGCGGTGGAGAAAAGGTGTGTATCCTTATTTTGGTTGTCCAGACTGAATCTCTTAGGCTGGTCTCCTGCCTGATCTGGACCAAAGAATTTAACCAAACTCTTACTGCACCCAAACTAGTAAATTTTAAGGCGAATAACATGACGTTTAGAAAGACAATTTATGGAGCTAAAATGATGGCAAGTCAGTAAGTGCTGCCTGGTAAGCTTTATATTCAAAGTACGTAATGTTACATGAGCAAAAAAAAAAAAAACTGCATGAAAATACCACTACTGGAGTTGTATTCAAAATGTCTGTATTTATGTTGCATGCAACCTTTGCTTGACCTCTGTGTGTATGCATTACTATGCAGTCTTTAATTACGTGATAACAGATTAGCTTTTCCATTGGACCCCTGCTTTGTTCAGCTCAAAAGATGGGCAGCACTCGCTTAATGAGTCCCTGTGCAGTATTTTGTTTTACTTGCATTGTTCAATGTGTGACCATCGCCTTATTTACTGCATGCTATTCAAACCCTGCTGAGGCTGTAATTATTAATTTCCTTGCATTTTTTCCTGAGACACCCATCATTATAGTATCTGAATGTACACTAACTTCAGTTCCACAAATCCCCCCTGCTAGACAAAGGAGTATCTGTACCCCGTGTTGCAGATGGAGCATTGAGGCAGAGGACGGTTCAGGTTAGAAGAAAACGCCAAGGCTGTGGTTTCACAGTTGGTTTAAACCAGCCTCACTTAGCATGCCAGCAGCAGGGTGTCCCTCCCCGTTGTTGTTCCCTCTCTAGCACTTAGGCAACCACACGGTGAAGCAGATCGCTGATGTGATTGCAAAATAGCTCCACCAAAACAGAAGGAAAACCAATTTTTGAGTGGGCTCTCTCCTTCAATGGAAGTGTGTTCCTACATTGGCTGAAACCACTTGTGGAAACGCCATCATTCTACCTAAGGCTTGGTTTGAGGTGTGTTGGGCTCGATCCTTTGGCACTTATTGAAGTTAAAACATGGCCTTGCTGGTATTGGTGGTACTTGTGAGTGCTCAGCATGCTTGCCAATTTGACCCAGGGTTTTTAGGTTAAGCACGTAGGAAAGTGGAGCAAAGAGCTGGACATCACGTTGAAGAAAGGGTGGGTTAAATAGTTCTGCTGGTTTCGCACCCAAGTAGTGCTGGGAGAAATAGGACACAGCAAAGTATTTAGCTTCATTACTCTGAAATACGAAGAAAGAAAGAAAAAAAAAAAGAATTTGTTTCTTTCCTTTTTTTTTTTTTAATTAAATCATTTTTTTTCTACTTATGGTGATCTACCTTCTAGATTTCTGGCAAAAAATCAAAAAAAAAGGATTCTGCAGGCAAGAATAATTATCCTTTATGAAACAAACCTGCAAGACTGTTACTATAGCATCCCCTATGTAGGTGAGTGGTTAAGGTGGTGAGTCGCTTGAGTGTGCTTTTGGTATAATATGGTTTTATTTGTAGTTTAGACTCTCAAAAAAAGCAAATTGAAAACCGAAGTCCCATCATGTAGCGCACAGACCCATCATGCCAAAGCATGATAGAGCACGATGCCCAAGCATATCCTCTGCACACAACTTCTCCCTTGAGTGAACAGAGTAAGTGGCACGAATAATAGGTTACAAATCTCTGTGTCTCCCCTTCTGGGAAGGGACAGGACATTTTGCCAGGGCCTAGCATATTTTCCACAGAGGAGCCTTGTGATTCAGCAAACCCCAGTGCCACACTAAGCTATAGAGAAGCATGCCAAAATTTTCCCCTTCTCATCCAGCTCCTCTCTTTCCCACTTGACTCAGTTCCCACAGCCCATTCTCCTCCTTCAGGCTGGTTTATATAGTTTTCAGTGCTCTGGTTTCTCAGCTCATGTCTGTTCCTTGTCAGGCATATCAGTTTTACCTCCAGTGCTTCTTCTCGGCTCTTTTGGCCTGTAATGTTTTAAATTGTATTTACTACAAGCCTATAATATTTAAATATATTTGACAGTCTCTAGTTGTGTGTGCAGCTATTAAGGAAAAAAATCAAACTATGTGATACACTTTGAAAAATCTCCTTGCACTCACACTATTGGTATTGTAGGACTGATGGAAATCAAAGGTCATGGCAATGCGTGCATCCAAGGTCTGTTTAAATGAGCAGTGGATTTTTCTTTTTTTTTTGGAAATGTTTAAAATAATGCTTAGTGTAGCACCGGAATGGCTTATGTCCTGTAGGCTTTGGGGTATGATTCACTGCACGGGTTATAGACATAGCATCCTCCACACCATTCATTTATGTAGGAGGGAGGACCTCTGCGTTTCATAGGATGAAGTTATTGTTTGGGTAGCTTTTGTATCCCTATAATGCCTAATACCACCTGGCAGAGATTTTTTTTACTTTGATATATGTTGTAGAATGGAAAAAACTGTTTCTGATGTTAACAGTCAGCTGTCGGGTGTTTTAACTTTGCAGAGCAAAGGAGATATTTGCTGTTCCCTACCACTTTCATCCCTTGACTCTGAGAAAGGAATTTTTCACTTAGGCAAAACATGGCCTTTTCCTGTCAGCAGCTGGGAGAATGAGGATTACGTTCTCTAAACAAAGCTCAGCCCTGTTGTCAGGGCTCTCTTTTCTGAAAGTCTCCAAAACCATAATAATGAAAAGGCAGGTTTCAGGCGAGCATTCCTTCAAAACACCTGCGTGTGCTTCCCAAAGCAGGATGCTGAGTGCAATGTCCTTGCAGTGCGACGCGTTCCAGTGGCGCGTCTGGGGCTGCCTCTTTGGAAACATGCTGGACATAAACCAGAAAGAAATTCAAGCTGTTTCTGCAAGCACTTGCTATCTGTTTCATTAAACTCCTGAAAACAGACCTGATGGAACTCTTTTGAAATAGCATTTTTCTTCCCTTTTTTGAAAACATTCTTTTGCCTGTTACAGATTTACCCTATACATATAGCATTATTGTTGTTAGTAAAGCAATGGTATCAGTTGGCAGTTTCAGTCCAGCAGAGTTGACTCTTTTTACCATGCTTTCCATCTTCTTTCTTGTGCATGGCCATTGTTTGTTTGAGTATTTATTGTCTACATTCATTCTAGGCTGAAAATATTGCTGTCCACCTTCCCCTGTAAATCAACAATCCACTTGTGTGTGCATACATGGCAATTCCATGGTAAACGAAAAGTTCTCCAGCAGTGCATAAAGAAAGAGCTTTAGAAGGGAAAATGTTACTGCTCAGAAAGCCAAGTCCCAACTGGCAGAAGTTACCATTTGCAAAAGACTACGTACATGGAATGTGGGCAAAAAACGAAAATTAAGTTGTTTGTAGTAACTTCATTTTGTTTGACTCATTTGAAAATTCAAGATAATTTTTTAAATTAAGTCACTCTTTATTTCAAACTATTGATCAGTCTTTTGAAAAAAAAAAAAAAACACCACCACGATTGTGTAGATGAAACTGAGCATCTTCATAGGGAAATCGCATTAAATAATTAAAGGTCTGGAGACAAATGTGTTATGGATTATTTTACTTGAAAAAGATGCTTTCTTGCCTTCATTAAAAGTAATCTCAGAGAAGATTAGAAAACATAGATAGAGCCACAGTGTGGTTTTTAATGTTGCATTGTTCCTCTGACATTAAGCTATCGCTACCAAAGAAACGTACTGCAGAATCAGGTTCAGTGTGTAACAAAAACAAAATGTTTTGATTTAGCCTAGGGCTTGCTGCAAATTCTGAATATCCAGAGTTAAGGAGGAACAAAATACTGAAAATACTGTAGTCTCATTATTTCCAAAACTTCTGTGTCTCTTCAAAACAGTTTATCCCCTGAGTTCCTTAGCATTTCTTCAGCAGCAACTCTACTCCTCTTTTTCCTCACGCCACCCCCCCCCACCTGATGATAACAGTCATGATTTCAGACTGGCAACAAGACTGATCCTGTATTTGATCCAAACTCTATTCGTATTCTGATGTCAACATAGTAATGGCAGCGCAAGTTTTCTTGATTAGAGCTCTGTGGAGGATGGATCTTTTGGTTTGGTGGAGAGTAACAGAGTCATCATGATACGTGTTTTATAAATATTATGTTGAAACATTTCATTTTTAGATTATTTTCTCTTTTGTTTATTAGGTCAGATTAGAATTTAAAATGTTCTGAAATAAAGTGAAAGTATGTAAGAAGTGTTGATGCTTTGAAAATTAGAACGCATGGATTCAGTTTTTTGGGCTCTTGACTTTGCATTTTTGTGTAAATTTATAAAAAGTGACAGAAAATGAGTCTGGAAGGGAGTATGAGTTGTCTGCTCTGTCCTTCTACCCGAAGGCAGGTGCAACTGTACCTAAACCCTTTCTGACGTATTTGTCTAAACATTTTTAAAAATGGGAACAGGCATTTATTCTGGTACCTCTGTAGACTACCTGTTCCCATTCTTAGTTACACTTACAAGTAAAACCTTATTTTCAGAATGTCTAAGATCTCCATTGTAAAATTTCAGCCGTTATTTCTTGTCCTGTGCAAGTGCACACGGAGTAGAATGCGTTTCATCTCTCTTCACAGGGACCTTTTCCTTATTTCAGAGCTGTTACCATGTGGCCCTTGTCTCTAGACTAAACAAACCCTGTCATTTTAATCTTTCCTCATAGTTCATTGTTTTCCCATTTGTGATGGTGCTTGTTGCTCCTCTCTGGATTTTTTCCACAAGTTCCTGTCCTCCTTAAGCGATGCTGCCCAAAGCAAGACGCTGCTTCTGAAGAGGCTTTCTGAGCCCTGAGCAGCACGCCTATTCCCCTGTCTTACACAGAGCAGTCTATGGATGCTGTCTCATAAATTATTACACTGATGACTTGATTTAGTCTGTGACCCACTGTTTATTGCTGCAGGCTATTGACTAGTCAGTTCTTCTCTGCATTGCGTTTGTGCGGCAGATTATTACTGCTCATTATTTGGGCTTGTCCTTGCTGATTTTATGGTGTGTCAGAAGCATCTCCGATGGAGCTGTCATCAATGCATGTTGTTACTGTTGTTAATAATTGCTGCTGTTTTTATAAATAAAGAAGCTTAGGGTCAGGCTGGAGTGAAAATAATTTGCAACATTGCTTGGCTGTAGCCAAATAATAGCAATAGTACCTTTATATTGTGTATGATTGTTATAAATCAGTTTATGAGCTTGTAGCTTGGAGATATGAAAGCATGCAGTGTGCATGCACAGCTCGTCTCAAATGCATGCGAAGGAGAATGGACAAAGCAGGCAAGAACAGGACAGACAGAAGCATTGGGTGTTCAGAAAAATACGAGCTTGCAGCAAGAAGAACAGTTCTGATGCTTCCACAGCTGAGTGTCATAAGTGTTTCTGGTGGTGTGGTTCCACTCGAGGAGAAAGTCATTGAAAATTAGTCATGTTCCTCTTATTTTCCACTGCCAAGGTGATGTAATTCTTTGGAATTTCTCATTGAGTGAAACAGCATTTTCTGTTTGTTTGTTTGTTTGTTGTTGTTGTTTTTTGTTGTTGTTGTTTTCTGTTTGTTTGGTTTGGTTTTGTTTTTTGTTAGGAGATAAAACAATCTGCTGTAATAGTCTTGTTCCAGTTGATAAGGGACTGGAAATAGATCCTTCAGTCCTAGGATGTACTTACTACTAGGTATGTCCATTTATCGTAGAATCATAGAATGGTTTGGTTGGAAGGGGCCTTAAAGACCATCTAGTTCCAACGAATGGGCAGGGACGCCTCCCACTAGACCAGGTTGCCCAACGCCCCATCCAGCCTGGCCTTGAACACTTCCAGGGATGGGGCATCCACAGCTTCTCTGGGGAACCTGTTTCAGTTCCTCACCACCCTCACAATGAAGAATTTGAGCACATCTTTGTTAATAAACAGTTATGCCGGGTGTTGAACTTCAATGAACATGTGTACACACACACAGTAAAAATGTGTGAAGTGGTGCAGAGCTGACCCAAGACGTTATTAGCAGTATAGGCATGATGGATGGATGTACCCTCAGTGCTGCCAGCAGAAGGCAGGGGAGGGAGCTGGAGCTGGGGAGAGTGGGGATGGGAGACAGGGAAGAAAGCGTCCCACTGCCAGGCAATGGCAGGGGTTCATGTGGGGCACTGGGACAGCTGCTGCTCTTGGTCTGGTCGGTTTTCATTATTTCACTTTCTGTATTGGTAACTGCCTCCGTAGCAGAGGGGTGCTTGCTGGGCTGCTGGCGAACCCCAGCATCGGTGGCAGCCGCTGTTTGCCACGTGTTCCTGGAGCCAGGCACTGCTGCCACGTCCGCCGTGCTCGGAGGGGTTCTCACCCACTGCCACTGGGGGAGGCCGCTATCTCCTGGACCTGCTTCCTGTCACCCCCAATTTCACATGTCACTATTCTCACTAACCTTTTCAAATAATCTGAAGACTATGTGATTGACGTCTGAAACAACACATTTGTTCCCAGTAGCAAAGACTAGACCCAGAGTAACTTATTGTAAAGCTCTGTTTTTACCAGACAGCAATCCATATTGAAGCTTATTAAAGTCATGTGTTCAATTTTTTCATAATTGCCCCCATTCAAACCATGGCAGACAGCCAATAAAGCACTAAGTGGAAGTTTCTGTCGGTCCACCTGTCTTTCTGTAGCTAACAAAGTGTGCCGTTTTTTGTCTTGTAGACGTTACACAATTCATTGTCAGAGAACTTGTTATATATAGACTTAAAATAAATTAGTTTTAGACAAGGCCAAAGCCATTCAACTATACTTCTTTGTATAGTAAGTCATGTATTTATTATACAGAGTGACACATTAATACTTTGTTTGGGTGGAGAGCTTAGTCTTAAACCAGAACAGGCAATTCTGGTTCTTGGCCATATATTTGTCTGTTAAATATCCTAATTAAAAAGGACAACATCCTGAACAGCAACGTTTCAGCAAGGGCACCCCCCAATCTCTGCTTCTTTGCTTCATCGATTAATTGGAAGCTCTTCTCCTGCAAGGGTTACTGTGTTTTTTGGCCATCATCTTCTTCCAAAGCCCAGTTGACAGCTGCAGTTTCCTTATACTATGCTTCAAACCACAGAAAGAAGTTGGCCCCACATCAGCCTAATTTGAGAAGTGGGAAGTTAATTTTATAGACGCTTAGGATGCGAAGGTTTTTTTTTTTTTTTTTAAAGTGTACCACTCCTGATCTCTGAGAACAACAGGTATGCATTTCATCAAACCTGTAATTAATTCAGAGTTGGAAGTGTCTTCAGGATCAGAAAGTTGACTCTAGGAGAAGCAACACTAGTAAAGCAAAGAAAAAAAAATCTGCTTTCTATCAGAGCAATTCATCTTGAAAATTTTCTTTGCCTGCAAGGAGATTGGCAAAGACAGCTGTTGCTTCATCCTGGAAAATGGCCCAAAAAAGGTCTTCCTTAATCTGCAAAAAAAAGTTGTTGCAGTAATTTTGTTATAAGCAGTAAGTTTAGCAGTGTGGTTTTGTATTTTCCTTTATTTCTGCTGTAAAATTCAGGTGTGCTGAGGCATATTTATAGAAGAAAAGGAGCAAGCCAGCAAATTGGCTTGCTTGGCCATTAGCAGTGAAGCACTTCTGGATGATCTAAGAAAATTCTTCCCTCCGGGAGAGTGATCTCATAATAAGACTGGAACCTTAATTTTGGTGATACCCAAACCATCAGCATGTGATTTCCTTGTCCAGCTGGTTTGTGAGCAGCCAAGTATCATGTTTGGTCAGGCCTGGAGGGAAGTAAAATCTGGTCTCCCTTGGCTCAACTTTAAGGTGTTTTACTGCTGTTACATAGAACTTCTCGCTTTTATAGACTGCCTGCTCTCCCGGAAGCCTTTTTCTGATGCATTTTCCCTCTTCACTTTCTACGGAAAGACTCCTAGGCTTCCTTCGAGAGGGTCTTGCCCCTGTTTTAGACGTTTATATTAAGACTCTTTAGCAAAATTCATTTTTTAATTACTCAAATTGAAATGCAGGGATGCATCACTAGCTTTTTGTTATTGAGCAACTTGAATAAAAGAGGAGAGGAAAGAAGGGATATTGAAGAGGTTGCCAGTGCTTAAATTCTTGTTAAGATTGGGTGTGTGGCTTGTGTCAGGTGGCTGGGCATATGACTTGTCCTTTGTCTTATAGGTTTTTTGCCTTTAGATGTTTTTACAGGCTGGATTAACTTCTGTGACCTGTTTTTCCAGGGTGAACATAAATGTGATTCAAACAATGTTAGGCCTAATCAGGATTAGCTCCTTTGTTGATTTTGCTTGGAAGAATAACCAAGGTGATTTACTATTTGGTGGATGGGACAAAACAGAGCAGGGTAAATTTACACACAGTTCAATCTACATACTTGATTGAGCAATGCAGAAACTTGTCTTTGAGTTAAATCTGAAGTATTCACATTTACGTAGCATACAGAAGAGAATGAGAAGTAATCTCCCATCTCTGCCCATGCAAAGACATTCATACTCACTTGGGAGATCAGGGTTTTGATATATGCATGCTAATTCCTTTGGAAAGACCTGCCAATATCTTGATGATCTGCTAAATAATTTGAAGACTGTTATAAACACACTTATTAAGCACTAAGATCTCAGTCTATTCAGGAACTAGAGAATGGTCTTCTTACCAAAGCAAGGGGCCTTCATAGTGTACCTAAATTTAACTGAACGGGGATTATTTGTCTAAGTTCTTTCACACAGCCATACTATGGGGCTCTTTCACCACAATAATGTTTGCTAAGATCGTTTGTTGTTTTATCCCTTCTGAAGGAAATGCCAGAGCTTTGAGTTTCATTTTCAGCACCTCCCCATAATATATCTCACTGTTTCTATACACTTAACGTGTCTGTTCACAAGTATGTCTGTCAGCATCTATGCAGCACATGAGAACACGCAGAAGGGTTTTGACTTGAAGGCTGCACTTTTGTCAGAGCAAAAGAGACTGAGACAGGAACTGGAGTCTCATTTTAAAAAATACAGAGACATGCACAATAATTGAAAGCTCAACTGATCAAACTCAGAAGTTTCTCACCTCAAATTATTTTTTGTTTAAACTTTTTGAAATCATCAGATCTTTTTTTTATCATACAGCATCCCAACAAAGTGCAGTGTTCTATCCTCAGACACAAATAATCCTCATGTGTCGCGAGAAACACAAGACAGGGTTTTGAGTGAGCTGATTTCTGCTCTCCCTAGTCCCTTTCCCTTCTGTTAATGAATAAGGGTGAACTTCTGGGTGACAGAGAGGAGGTAGAGAAGAAAGAATTCAAATAGCTGTTTTGCCTCTGATCTATAGAGCATGGAAGTAAATCCCACTGCCAAACATCTGAAACTAACCCCAAAAAGAAAATCAGAGCCATTCTTTTCTGCTCTTTTACTGCTGTTTTTCATAGCCCTGGTTGCTGGCAACAAGAAGCTGAAGGAAAGGCAGAATTGTTTTTCAAAAGCGGAAGCGCTGTCAGTGTGAGCCAGTTTCATCTGTAATGCTACTATAATGAGTGTTATACCTACAACCCCCCCAATTTCCAGGTTATAACTTTTATTTAAAGTTATATAAATGAGGGTTAATGTCTGAGCTGATGGATGAAGAGGTGTTCTTTGGGGATGGTTTCTGGCAACGTTTAACTCCCCTTCTGCTAATACTTGCTTCAGTCTTATATTATTCTGTGGGGAACAACATTCATGTGCTCTTATCCTAGCAGGATACAGTAATGCAAAATATAGATCTCTCTGGAGAATAAAGACTCTTGCATAATTTGGTTCCATTCTCAGAAGTAAACATTTATGAAAAATAATATATTAAACCATTCAAAGTAAACCTATAAATTCCCTTAGACTTCCTTGTAGCACTAGTCACTGAAGTCAGTAGCAATTATTTAAGATTTGCTCCATAGACTTTACACGTTCCGTCTAAATATTTTTCAGTATTAAGAGGAAAATATCCTAGAGAAAGCAGTGTAATACCGACATTTCGAACACTAAATGTTGAAAAATAGAAACAAATGCTGAACTTCTAATACATTTTAGTCTTAAAAAGGTATTTAATCCTGTGAAAAATGTAATGGAAAAGTAATTTGCATAGACTTAAATAGTGACTCTTCCGGGTGGGCTGAAAACTAGAGAGAGAGAAAAGGAGTGCCAAGGAGTTGCTAGCAGTAGTGTGCTATGGGAAGCACGCTAAAGTTACCCTTAAAAGTCCAAATCAGGGATGAGGCATGCTGCCAGACCTGGAAAGCTTTTTCTACAGCTGCCATGTAGACTACTAGAGACTTGATGCATCATGACTGTTTAACTAATGCTAAATTTGTCTGATATTCGAAGCTGAAGAAAATAGCCGTTCTATTAGCAAATGTAGATGTTACTAGCTCGTAGCCACTTTGCACACAGAGCCACCCAGAGTCTGAAAGGCTGTGTACATCTTTGAGTATCCTCCTTCAATATCAAACCCAAGCAGCACTGTGCTAATCAAAGTACAAAATGCCCCATGAAGTCTCCGTGTTGCAAAGTCAGCCTTCACACCGGAGGATGTTTTGGAAAGAAGAGAGTGCTTGAATGTGGGGTTTGACGCAGAAGGATTGCTCTAAGAGCGTGCTCTCCTCCCTTTTAAAATACTGATTTTCCATGATGCGCAGGGAGATAGTGTCCCCTCTGTGATACTTTCCATCCAGCAGGGCTGACCCCAGCTGTGCGTGAAGTCCTTGTTTCTCCCTTGGAATTTAACTATCGGTGTGAAACTGCGGCCTCATTATGGATTAAAAAAAAAAAAGTAGTTTGCATTAAGCCTTATTAAAACCCTTCTAAACGACTCATTGGCATCTTGGTAAGACCCAACTTGTGAGGTGAATTTGCGAAGTGGGGGTGTTTCGCAAAGTCTTGAACACTCAGGATGGAGGATCAATGATGTGTTTTAACTGGGACCCTTATGTCACTTTGTTTTCACATCTAAATGGGGCTTTTTTTTAGGTTTTTATCATAACTCCATAGATATTTAAGTCAGTATCTCATTATTATGGCAACAAGTGTCTATAGTGACTTCCTGTGAATTTTCTAATTGCTGATTCCCTAGCATTTCTACTTTTGAAAAAAGGCACTTTTTAGTTTTGACTTATATTTCTTTTCAGTCTAATGCTTGACCTTAACATCCTGTTAAAATTTACAGCTACAATAGGAAATTCTTAATTAACATCGTTGTCCTTAGTTTGTTTCCTAGAAGTCTGGAAAGTGGTTTGGTTGATAGAGCTGATTGAAAAGGACAAGACAGTTAAAACAAATAAACAAACAAAAAACAAACAAAAAACAACTTAAGACAGTGCAGATCAGCAGAAAAAAATTTGTTTTTAAGCCCAAGGTATTCATAAATTTGAGCTACATTTGAGGAATAGTTTCAACTAAACAAAAGCAGAATTTTTGAAAAATTGGACAAATAGTTCTCAGTGAACTGTAAACATTTTTGTTTCAAAGTAACATTTCTGTATAAACATTGACCTAGCTCTAAGCAACAAAAGCAAAAATACAGTGATTTCAAGAAGCAATAGATACTCTAGAAAAGAAACAAAATACTTTGGGCTGAACAATAGGCATTCAAGGTGATGTTGGCAGTTTCGCTGGGAAATGACTGGGGGAAGCTTCTACAGCTTATTTAAGCTTATTTTTGATTTTTATTTTCTGTTTATTCACCAAATTTAAAAATTCCTCTTGTTTTCATCCTTGAACTTAGGCGCACTTGTTTTGTTTATATATATATATTTCCACATGAACTCCTCTGTATCTGTGGCTTTTCCTTGTACTCGCATTGCAGTGCCATTTGTGACACCAAGCTCTTTCGGGGAAAATGCACTTGCTGCGCTACTTCTCCAGACTATTTTCGAGTTAAACAAACCATCTTCCAGGCCAGAAATCCAAATCACTTAGTGCCTTCCCCCAGATAGAAACTCCCAGGCGTCTCCGTCGCTGAGCACCCTGCAGCAGCAGGGAGCACTGGCGTTATAAACAAACACGGCCCAGGGAGGCCGGCCTGCAAAAATAACGTGCGAGGAGGCAGGGTAAATAGTTTACATCTCCTTCAGCCTCTGGGTTGTGTCACGGAGCTGCTAGTTGAAACAAGGCAATCTGCCATGGCCCGAAATACGCATCTTGGGAATGGGAGGAGGGATGGCTGCGTCTGGTGAAATGGAGAGGCTATGCCTCCAATAACTCCTTATGGTGAAAGAAGACTTCTACCAACGTCCCAGCAAACAGCTGGCTAAGGCACCGTCTGGCCAAAGAGCATCCGTGTTGGACAATAGCCATCAAGAATTTCAGATATTGTGTCCCGTTTTTCTCTGCAAAGCACAAGCAGGAAAGGAATCATTTGCTTCTAATTTATGCACCGTAAAGGGTAAAAAGTGAATCACATACCCAAGCCGTGGGTGTACAATGTATGTCACCTGTCCTTTCCTTGCCTGTATGTTAGCTGTCTAGCCAGCATCTACAGCCAAAGGGGAAAGAAAGATGCTTTAGAAATACTTAGATGTTTTAGAAAGAGAGGTCCAGATAATGATTGTTTTTATGTAAAATAAGAGTCTGAGTTATGTGGGGAGAAGACTTTGGTGACTGGGCTTTGGCAGCTCGAATAAGAGGAGAGGAGTCCTACCCTAAATCCACAAACCTCCAGTTCTGCTTTGTTTACAGTTTAAGTCAGATATAAATCTGATCATTGGGGATTATTTAGGCTTAGATTTCCATCATTTGATTTCTTTCTTTCTCTTTCTCTCTCTTTCTTTCTCTCTCTCTCTTTCTCTCTCTCTCTTTCTCTCTCTTTCTTTCTCTCTTTCTTTCTCTCTCTCTTTCTCTCTCTCTCTTTCTCTCTCTCTTTCTCTCTCTTTCTCTCTCTTTCTCTCTCTTTCTCTCTCTTTCTCTCTCTTTCTCTCTCTTTCTCTCTCTTTCTCTCTCTTTCTCTCTCTTTCTCTCTCTTTCTCTCTCTTTCTCTCTCTTTCTCTCTCTTTCTCTCTCTTTCTCTCTCTTTCTCTCTCTTTCTCTCTCTTTCTCTCTCTTTCTCTCTCTTTCTCTCTCTTTNTGGAATTTATTTGGCTACCTCTTTCTTTTTCTTTTTCTGTCTTTTTCTTTTTCTGTCTTTTTCTTTGTCTGTCTTTTTCTTTTTCTGTCTGTCTTTCTTTTTCTTTCCGTCTTTTTCTTTCCGTCTTTTTCTTTCCGTCTTTTTCTTTCCGTCTTTTTCTTTCCGTCTTTCCTTCTTTCACAATTCCCCCTACAGTCTAGAGAAGCCCCAGTGCATGTGGTTTGGGATTGGAAGATGAGGTCCCTCAACAAATGGCATTGAAAATGAGGGACGGGGGGACACCTGCTCATGCCTGCTGGCCGAGGAATTTGGAAAGGGGTATTGCTTTTGGAAGGAAGAGCTCCCTAGTTGGGGTCACTGTTGTATGGAAGTGGAGCCCTTTGTCCATATCCTAATTGCTGGGGGTTTGAGAATTTTGTAAGCATGGCTAATTGCTCGAGTGCATTGTCCTCCATCTCTTCTTCTTGAATGAACCCCTGGAAAGCTTTTATTTAGATGAAGCTGAGCGTCAGTCTCTTAAAATCTCTGAGCTGTCTTGATTGAGGAGAGGCTGCCCCCCCACCTGTCAGACGGTCAGTCCTGTAAGTGGTTTGGGAGTGTTTGGTGATCCTCTGTTGAAGGAGTATTGAGCTGCCCTTCTCCTGGGAAGAGTGGCACGGCTGGAAAGGAAGCGCTGGCAGGATGATCCATATCTGCTGTAGGGCAAACTAAGCAAAGGATAGCATAATCACATAAGGAAAAATTAGGAGAGACAAATTCTTTGGGGGGATGAGGAAAAGATGTTTGTAAGGCAAATCTTCTAATGCATTTGTTTTGTAAATAATTTTCCACAGTTCTCCCCAATACCTCTGGGAGATGTTTGACCTGTGGTACAGTGGTTAAAAAGGAATTTTTCAGAGTGTGTGGCTTTTTTTCTTGTTCACATAGTTTAAAAGGTCTCTGAAAAAGCATACAAAAAAAAAATCAGAGTAAATCTGTTTTACTGGACTTTTTTGGAATTGTGTAAGAAATACAACATGCAGGCAGAGTAACTTGATTGTGCTGGTTTCTTGTAAGCATGTCTGAAAAGCGTGCTTTTTTTTTTTTTGCTTTTAATTTGGCAGTATTTTGGTTTGAGCTACCCTAATAGAATGATCTATATAAAGTGCATCTGGTCTTTGCTAGAAGTGTGCTGAGCCCCATTTTGCCACCACTGTTACAGGCAGAAACTGAATTTGCCTTTGGCAAAAACAAAAGCTCCTGAGAGTGCTAAGAGGGCGCAGTTTTGCAGGGAAAGGAAAAGATGGTATTAACACAATTAATATTATTGCTGAATCTGAAAACATTTTTTACTAGTGAAGGGAATTAGAAATATGATGCTAGAACACAGTTGCTCCTAATAGTC
Organism: Chauna torquata; assembly: GCA_013399475.1. Taxonomy (NCBI): domain Eukaryota; kingdom Metazoa; phylum Chordata; class Aves; order Anseriformes; family Anhimidae; genus Chauna; species Chauna torquata. Next base: position 75,484 of record VXAL01014893.1, read on the forward strand.
TCTTTCTGAATGGGTGTGAGGTTTTAAAGTCGAGGATTTTGACTTCTTCCCAAGCCTCCCTAGTATTTCTGATTCAACAATGAATGAGAAAACCAAAAGGAACCCTATAAATCTGTTACAGTGCATTCTGGGCTTGGTTTCACCTTCAATTTTAACAGCACAATGCAGTTTATTTTCAGCAGGAGCTAAGGTCTAGGTGAGAAACAGAATTATTTCAATACATAACTTTTTTATTTGACTTCCCATAACTGACAGAGAGAAAGCAACAGGAATTCTGCACGTGTGAGATCTTGCCTTGAAATCCTGGCTGTAGGAGGTGATGGCAAAACTAACAGTGTAAAGCTAGGATTTTGTTATCTAGCTTCAAGGTTTTTAAAGAGGTGAAGATTTAAAATCATGTCCGAACAGTTTGCAGAAATCACTGATTTCTCTCCTGAAACATAACCAGCTTTGGAATTTAATCAGCTCAATTTAATAACTCACATGGACAGTGCTGTTGAGGATAAAAAACATTTATAAAACTGAAGAAGTGGTGTTTTTTTTTTTTTTTTTATGCCGAGCGTATCACATCCTGCTGAAACTGCAGCAGGCAGGATGTAGAATGAATTATAAAGTGCTAATTCAGTTATTTTTGTATTTAACTCTGGTTTTTTTTTTTTTCGGATACTTTTGAATGGATATCTGATGCCGTTCTTTAGGTATACCTTCCAGGCTTTGTCAATTTATGATGTTTATGTTCATACAAGAAATTCTGGTGCTAGATAGCAAAAATATGCAGTTGACTATACAAGAAAATGTTTTTTTCTCTCAGAATACTTTGTGGACTCTTCTGAACAAAAATATCTCTGTCAAGTAAGTATTAAAAGGCTCATTCTTGCTTGGTTTGAGGTTAGATGGATATCGTTTAGTACAGAAGTAAAGTATCTAGTGTTGGCTTGATGTTGAGGTTCACATTTTCCTTGCATTAAGAGTCAGGTTTTTTAAACATCAATTTTAAGCCGACTTCAAAGATAAAGCTAACAGAGCATATATATGACATTTTCCCCCAATAATACTCCCTCTTATTTTTCTTGCTACAACTCGGCAGATGAAGTGCATGCCTCAGAGCTCAGTTCCTAAACAGGATCCTACAACCGTAGCTCGCTATCAATTTGGCAAACATTAGTCATAATTTCAGCTGAATTTCCGACTGGCATTCTTGTTTTTCTGCCATCTGTTTTACATGTAATTTGTGTCTGTGAACAAACTAGGCGTTGCAGATACGATGATCTGTAAGTGGAGTATTCTAAGGATATAGTTTGAGTAAGATTTGTTAATTACTTATATAACCTAACTATGGTATATTTTACAGAAGAAAGTTATTAAAACTAGCATTTTCTGATATCATGCACATTTTAGCGTTCAGCTTGATATTCTGCTGAATGCATTTCTAAATCTTTTAATTTAGTTTCCTTGGACACACTGATAACTGAAGGTAAAAAATGTATGTTCTGCTTTTTTTTTGAAGTGTGGTTTGTTTTTTGTTTTTGTTTCTGTTTTTTTTTGATGTTTTTTTTTTCTCCAGTCTGGACATGGAGGTGAAACTGGTGCTTTAGCACACGTATGGTACTTGTGTCTACCACCTTGAGTCTAAGGGGAAGCTAAGCTGGGAAGGAAACGAGTACAGAAATGTAAATTATTACATGGGTGAACATGAGTGAATTTGTATAGTGATCACATTCATCCTTAAAAACTGGTATCACCCTTCTCCTTCTTCATCCTGCTGCAGCTAAGTGATGCTAGTTGGTTGATCCAGTATGGTCCTCACCCAGGAAAGGGCTTTAGAAAATTGTTCTTCTATTGCAGAGTTGAGTTAGGGAATTTATTTAGTACTGCTGTATTAAATGAGCAGCAGTAAGAAATACAAGCTGGCAGCGAGTAATTTCGGATGACTTTACAGGAAAATAATACTCCCTGTGCATATTTACAGAATATCCAAATAGTTTTTCTTGTTCCTCAGTAAAGGTTGACCAGATCAATAATCAGGCTGTGTAGCACAGAAACAGCCTCTTATTTGTCAGAGATTTGACCACCAACACATTCTTTAAGAATTCTGCTATTTTATAGAAGAAAGCTGACTTGTTATTATGTTTTTTTTTACCCTATATTTGGCATCTATTCCCATATATATTCTGATGGAAAATGTTGCAGAATTCATGCATTTAGTTATGTTAACAGTGTTTATAGTGAGTTACAGTACGTTACACTAATGAAGAAGTTTAATTTTACATCTTTACCTAGCTATAAAATAAACTACTTTATACAAATGAAAAGTTGAAAGCTTGGGAAAATATTTTTCTTTCTCTGTGAAATTACACAGCATCTCAGCTTGAAACACATATTTGCTGTAGGTCCCCTGTTCTTTTATGACTTGGATTATTTTTAGAGATTGAGTGGACCTTAAAGAAATGAAACTTCAGCTGAATGACAATTTCTATCTTTTTAAAATAACTAAAAAGAAGAAAAGCAAAAGAAAAATATAATTTTAATATTTAATTCTTATCTGTGGACATAGCCACTGTCTTTTAATTTCATGTGGGGTTTCAACCCACGCTGTTGTATATAGTTGGCATTAGTTGCAACTTCTCATTGGCTTTCACTGAGGTCAAGGCTTCTAATTAAATTTTAATGGGCTAATGGAAGCTCAGTGAACTTCAGATTGGATCTCAGCTGAAATACAAAGAACACAGCCTGCGTTCTCCTGTCTCTGTCTTCTATTAAAAGTGTACACAAGCTGCTTTCCTCTCTTGTAAGGAAGGGATAGCCGCATGAAAAATACACAGCAAGTCTTACTTGAAAGTGGGAGTCCAAAACTTTTTCTCTACAGTACAGTCAGCTAAGATTTTAAGATGTTTTGAGTTAATGCTGAATGCTGTCGAAATGTGTTGTGTTGGACAGTCACAACTGTGGGGATTAGCTAGCAGTTACTTAAGTCCACTAGTATTGCATACAGAAGGATATACAAACTAATTCTGACCAACACATCCATGCAAGACATTCCCTCTAGAGAGGTAAATATTATGGTTTCCTGCATACCACCATGGTATACTTAATATGGCATAATTTAAGCATAATTTGTACTCCATATTTCATGTGTTTTTAAATGGGTATGAAAGTGGGGCAGGGCCACAAAGGCTGAGAAAGGAGTGGGGTTTGAATGGTTTTGACATAAATATTTTAGGAAGTGGGTTGAAAATAGGTGAGAGAAAGGGGGAAAAGATCAGCGAGCTTGTCTAAGGATCTTAGGAAAGTGAGAGGAGTGAGGGGCTGAAAAAATGATGAGGATATAGAAGAAAACAGAAGAAAGGCAGTTGAGAGAGACAGACAGACCAGGAGAATGTAAATCGGGGAGGGGGAAGAAACTTATTTGGTTTATTTAAAAGAAAACTCCATGAAGAGAAAAAATAAAAATAAAAAAAAAAAAATAAAAAAGGACAGAGAAAAAGAAAAAAGTGCTTAAAACATTCTGGAGGAAAGTAGGTTGAGGGAAAACAGGAATTTAAAATATGAAAAGAGATAGTAATTTGAAGAAGAGAACAGTAAATTATAGAATCATAGAACAGTTTGGGTTGGAAGGGACCTTAAAGAGGTCCAACCCCCAAATTATGGGAAATGTTGTTTTGTTTTTAAATGGTGTAAAACATGACACTCAAATTTTCCTTTTCAGAGCAGTAAGGAGGGCATAAGGAATCTTTCTGGCTATGGTTGGTACCACGTGGATATCAGCACACATGCACTACACAGTATTGCAAGTTGCTTCTCCCTTCAGTACAGTCTGTCATTGAGCTCTCTGGAGGATGGAGTGGCAGTTTTTTTGCTTAGGGCTATGCTCGATATGGCTATTGCTTTGGCTTGTTTCGTAAGTCTGTTCATAAACAGCGATTTTCATTTGAGAAGCCACTTAATATATCTTTTATAGAGTTAGATGCATATGATAACAGTGTTAAACCACAGATTTATGTTCTTTGTGCACACACGAGCAGTGGCTATGAGGACCATGGCTGTTATACTTGCATTGCTTATACTGACTTTATTACATTGAATAGTAGCGATATTTCCAATATTGAATAAATTCAGCATTTCAAATCTTCCATTTCCCCAGTGATTGTTTCACTGTAGCTAACTCTTTGTTCCCCTGATTTGGAGCTCTCACGAGTTATTTATTTAGTTTTACTTCCTTCAGAAGAATTCCTACCAGCTTGCAGTGAACTAGCCAAAGAGCGTGAATGCCTGGCTTGCCTTCTCCCTGTGCTTTTGCCTGCATTTCCTTTTCCTAGTGTCCTTCTTCCTGGCAATCCCTCTTGCATGCTTGTATGTTAAACAGCAGGCAGAAGAATCAATGGAAAGTAAAGCACTGTTTTGTCTACCGTTTTCCTCAGAGCAAGCAACTTACGGTACAACTGGCTTTATCATTTCAGGATTGTTGTTAGACTGTGTGGTTACAATAGGCAGGTATCCTCTGTCTCTCCTTTCAGTGTTTTGTTATCCTGTGCTGTATGTGGGGTTTCAGGCCATTCAAGACAATCTGGATGGGCTAGGGGGAGAGGGAATGTCTGTATATGCAGTTCTTGTGCCGATCCTTTAATAATGATTTTCATCTGCACACCAGAAACACTTCTTTTAAAAGAACATTATTGCTTACATCAATGATTTGCAGATGGGCAAGCTGCGTCACAGAACATCTGGGATGAGGTCCCATAATAAAGGAGTCGTCATCTTGGGAAGAGAACCTACTTTCTGCATGTCGTAGCCTCACTTCTACGTTATGCTGCTTCACAAAGTACCTGAATGCAAGCTAGTTCTTATTTTGGCTCCACAACAAAGCTAAATGAAAGCATTTTCAAATTTTTAAATCATTTTAATGGCAGTGGATATTTATGTTAAGAGAATTAAATCTGTGTGATCCCACTGAAGGCCAAAAGGATTTGTCTAGGGAAGGATACAAGGTCATTTCACGAGCATGAGGAACCACAGGTCCAGGAGAACACCTGCTTTAGGAATACTGTCCTGCTAATTCATTTGGGCTTGCCTGCTAGCAGGGATGAGTCACCCAGGTAAATCTATCAGATCTCGCTTTGAGAATGGTCCCTTTACTTTATATTTATTTATGGGAACATAACCTCTCTTAATCTCTGTATTGTAGTCTTCAGGACATTACTACCGTATGATGAAACTGAATATTTTTATTGAATCTGTTGTGTAGTGCCAGTGGAATGATACCAGAGAGAACATAAAAGGAGTTTCTTTTCTTTTTAGATGGGCATAAGAGAGTTCAATATTACCAGAAAAACGGCTTTGAACAATGCTGATAAAGAAGAAGTTTAATGAGGTTGGAGTTGTTTGCGGAAAATTAGTCCGCATTAGGGTAATATTCCTTCAGGGAGCGTTTATAATGCCCGCAGGAATGTGGAGGAGGGATAGGATTTCAGCACAGCCTCACAAGCTTTCAGCTGCCAACAAGCTGCGCACCTGTGTGTTCCCTGGTCTGACCTCTGAGCTGCTTTGAAAGGCGCTGGCATCTGGAAGCACAAAGAAAGATCAGGTTTTTAATTGTTGTGAGCAAAAAAAAAATCAAGCAAACAAAAAAAATCCATCATTTTCTTGACACTTAGAAAGCCTTGCATTTTACATCTTTTTAAAGGATATTGGAAACTATTTTGTGGGTATGCTTTTTAGTGGTTTGGTGCTTTTTTTCTTTTAACTTCATTAAATTAATATCATAAAGATCTCATAGAGATATGGCCAAATAGATAAATAGTATTCAGTTAAAAAAAAAAAAAAACAGGGTTCGTTGGCAAGACTCGAAAATAATTTCATACTCTGTTGCTTATCTGGGCAAGAATGTTCTCCCTAGCAAGTGCAGATTCGGGCATGACAGGTTCAGCATTTATCTCCCTCGCAGAGGTCTGGGATAGCATCTCATTTTGAAATTGTAGTGATATGGAGATAAAATTTAAACAGTGTTCTACAAGGATTTCCACTTCATAATGGTATACTTCAAAACTGTTATCTCTGGTAGTAACTTGCGAACTGTAAGTGCATGTAATTTGCATTGCTTGGAATTAACTGTTTTGTAATTACATTTTGATTTGTGTTCCTTTATCAGACGTTGCAGAATGGTTAAGCTATGCTGCTCATGAACTTCCGTGTCAGTAATTTTGCGGTATAAAATTGTGCTTATTAAATGCACACATTTTCCTTTTTGGAATTTAAAAGTGACTCGCTTTGGCGTCTGTAGCTTATTTCTTGCAATCTAGTTAATTGAGTAGCTTCTCTGTTTATCTTCAAATGCAGATAAATGGCTTTCAGAGCAGTGTTTATAGCTTAATAGTTCCTGAAATAAGAGTCAACATTATCTCCTAGACTCTACCAGTCATAACTAATGATCCCTCTGCTTACACTGTTGAGCAAGTAAGGAGACACTGAACCCGGCAGAGAGCAAGGGCCCTGTGCAGTGGGAGGATAGTTTGTGTGTGATGGCGCCTGGCAGACACAGCTTTCATGGCTCGCTAGTGTTAATTGGGAACCCAAATTTGTCCTCGGCCACCTCTAACCTCCTATCATTGAACTGTTCTTCTACGAATGCGGATAAGTTGACAGCACACAGTGGTCTCGCTTCTCTCATTTAAAGTAAATAGGATCAGCTTGCTCTTAGATTTACTTCAGTTTTGTCCATCAGAGCGCGTCTTGCCCCATAAAATCCCTGCAGAAATTGGGGATATTTTTGAAGTTTCAAACATCACTGGCAGTGAGCCTAAATGAGGCATTGTGTTGAGGACTGAAGAGAGGATGAGAAAATAATTAGGCAGCTGGCAATTACTGCATTTTCTGCTGGAGCTTTTTTTATGACATTTTAATGTATTAATGAAAGTAAGATGCCTTTTTTTTTTTCCTTTTATATTTTCCTGACAAGTCCTTCAGCATGGTTCCTGAATGTAGAGTGGTAGCCTTTCCTTTGTATAGGGTTAAATGCATGCTGCAGGAAGAAGAGAGAGGGAAAAGAAAGAAAAAAAAATTGAGTAGATTTAGCAATCATGGGAAATGCTATATTATTATTATTATCTCTCGAACAAAAGTTGCCTGTTTATCCATGAAATTTAAATTACAAAGCAACAATGCCACATGGCCTTGAGCATTAACGTTCTTCTATACTTCTGCCAACTTCTCCATATGATCTTTCACCTGAGCTCTTCTCCTTGCAAGAAGAGTATTTACTGGAAGTTGCAAATATAGGTGATGTGAGGTTGATACCTGCTTGAAGAATTTCAGCCAGGACAATGTTCTGGTTTCAGGTAGGCAATCCAACAGCCAGCTTTTGCTGGCTTTAGGTGAATTTTAACTGGTGATATGCAAAGCAGTGTCCGTACGTAGTTCCTAGTCTCTGCAGCCATCTACTCCACCATTTTCAAAAGCTAATTAAATGTAAACATTTAGGTGGGTGACCAGATGTAAAAGGAACTGTGTGTAAAAGCTGTTCCTACTTAAAGCAATTTTTATCAGTCTTGGTTATGCTTCAGCTTCCATATTTTTCATTGTTTTTACAAATTTTCACATTTTTTTAAAAGTAAGCTTTGAACTTTTTATTGGATGTTCATATGAAAAGGCGTGTGGATAACGTAGGGCTAGGGCACTTACCCGCAGCTTTCCATACCCTAGGCAAGTCCCTGTTCCTCCACACACTCATTGGTACAGCCTTTGGACAAACCACTGATTTTTTTTTTGTCTTGAGGTTTACTGATCCGCTGTCAAGTGATTTGAGTTTGGGCTCTGGTTCTTGGAGTTGAGGAGCTGGTTGGACTTCGCTTCGCTTCCCACCTTCCCTTGCCGAAAGGGCCGGCTGACTTGTTCCAGGCTCCAGCTGAAGCAAAAATCAACACAGTGCAGAGCTTTTCCCTTTGGAAGGCCTGGGCTCATGTGTGAAGTTGAGCTGAGCTGTGAGCTAACCGGATGAATAAACCTGTGACCTTTGGGTTCCCATTCCCTAGCTGTAAAATGAGATGTCACTGGGGAGCATGTTCAGCAGCAGTAGGGGCGAGAGAGGGGGGCTGTTCTGCATCATTTTGGTTGCTTTAGACTTACCACGTTGTATATAAACCTCATGAAGTTTAAAGCAAACTGGCTTTGTAGTTCGTCTCAGCATCTGCATGCATCCTCATTTTAGGAGAAGTCTGAAAGCATGGAGGGGATGGTAAGGGAGGCCAAAAGGCAGGGGAGGCCTCCTCCTTCCTTCTCATGTAGTTACCCCAGTAACAGAACATGGTAGTCAAAAAACATAAAAAAGACAATGCAACAAGCAGCATGCTGTCAGAGAGATAAACAGGAGGAGTGTGATGGCTGCCAGGAGCACCGTTGTGAAGTTCAAGCAGTTTCCAGCTGGACCATGTCACGACATGGCACTGGCAGAGGATTGTTATGCTGTGTATCTCTTTCACGTGGTGCACATGATCTCGTTGGCATATACCAGCAGTTCTCTAAAGTAGTGATGCAGCAGGAACACACCAAATGATATGAAGGAGGAAAAATTCAAACATTGCCCCTGGTAGCAGAGGGTACTCTGTTAACATCGAATAGCTTGAAGAAAGTGTGGATAAGGCTGCTGTAAAAAAGAAACAGAGTATTTCCAAGGGTAATATATACAAATTTTTTGAAAAAGGAAATTTGAGGCAACTGGTTTATTTTGATGCTGATGTTGTATAAAGTCTTATTTCTTACCTTCTCCTCTATAGATCAAATTGAATATCCAGATACCTGTCTGTGGCTCTTGCACTAGGAATTGTACTGCTTTCACTCAGCATCCTGACAAGGGTTCCCTTCTGCACAAAACAGTTGAAAATCTGGATGTTTCAAGATTAGTTTTGAACATTTTCTCATAGGAATGTGGCTCTTCTTAAACACGTATTTTACCTAAAGAAAATAAACATAGAATATTTCTTTGAAAAGAATCGCATTGGTAAACAACAACAGCAATAAACTTTCCAATAAGAAATTGGATACATAATTTCTGAATGCTCAGGTATCTCTTATTTTCATTAGTAGTTCCCAAACTTGGAATTAGATTAGATAACAATGGAGTGGAAATTAAAGTATCATTTTGTGGAGAAAAGCATTTAAGTAGAAAATGCTGTGAGCATATTGTTAATGCAGCATCTCGTGTTTACAGCTTAATATCCAAAGAAAAAAAAAAGCTGATTAGGAACAGTAGCTATAGGTCAGCTTAACAGTTTTATACTAGCTTGGACATGGTAGATGTTATGTGTTATATGAAGGAGGTGTGGTATGTTAAATGAGCATGTTATCTGGATGTCTATTACAAGATTACTTTTCCTTGTATTAGACTTAAAATCTAACTAAATTCTTTCAAGGATGTGAAAAAATAATAATCTGTGGTTTTTATTTTTTAAATAATAATCTTTGATAAATACCTTTGCAGATCACAGTTGTAGGGTATTTTTAATACAGGTTAACCTGTAAGACAAATATCAGGATAATTGATTACTTTCAACTGTCCTGTCTCAACCTTGAAGTTAAATACTCACCACCTTTCCAACAACTGACCAGATTTTCCTCCTCTTTGCATATAGTTTTTGTTAAGTTTCCTGTCTTTTTTTTGGTGACATGCTCTCAAAAGCTGTGTGTCCTGGTAGTGACTTGAAGACCTCTTTGGTGGCCCTTTCTCTTAAAAAAAAAAAAAAAAAAAAAAAAAAAAAAAAAAAAAAAAAGAAGAAAAAGAAAAAACCACCTCAGGTTGTATGCCATCTGCTCTAATTAAACCATTATCTCCTCTCCATTGGCATTTTTTATTTTGCCTCCAAGCAAACCTAAGCCTAAAAGGAGCCTAAAAACCATCAGAACCTTCTCTTGACTGCATTGATTGGAAACCTTGTGTTGAGTTGGATAAATGAGAGCCAGGACCCTGTGGTGTATCCCTGGCACAGGCAGACCCTCTTTAAAGGGAGCTGGGGAGTGAAAGGGGAGCTCCAGTGTGCATTTCACATCCTAACCTTCGAAGCTGCTTGTAGCCATCTGGAAATAGTTACAAATTCTGTATTGCTCAACATCTTTATTTTATTTGTAATTCCAGGATTTTCTTTTTCTTTCACCTTCTACTGTCATATCCTATGCAGCCTGAGTATTGCTTTGTGCCTGGCTGAAATAACATTGTTTGCCAGCTTACAATCAAAGGGAGTGCTGAGAAAAACAGCTGAGCTGTATTAGGCAGAGGCAGTCTGGACTGCATTTCTTTGCTGCTGAATAACACACCACAGGTGCAGGATTAGCCCAGCGCACGGTGCTGTGTTTTCTTAGCCGAGCCCCTTGAGCCATGCTCTGCCTCCTCACATGACTCTCATCTTCAGGGAATCTGGCAGCTATGTAGCGAGCCCACGGAAACTGCCTGTAAGTAGATGGCTTAGCTTTTCAGCTCACAAAGCACTTGCCTTTTCTTTTCCCTCCATTTTCTTCCTTTTCTTTTTCTTTCCTTTTTAATTTTTTTTTTAAGAGCACTTTAAAGAGACTTTTTTTTAAAAAAAAAGAACAATGAACTTTTGTCAAAAGGTCAAAGAGAGGGAAATGTAGGATGGGAGGAAAAAAGAAACTAAACAGCTTAGTTAGAGTAAGCCATGGCAATGTGAGGCTGTCCCGTGGGGCAGTGGGCAGCCTGATGCTTGCTACATGCCTCTTCTTGCCACTCTGCTATGGCACAGTGTGCTGAGGGCATTTCGTCTTTGAAGTTTGTGTCATACCCTTCTAGGGGGTTGTACTGCAGATTTTCTGCAAATGCTTAGGTGCTCTTTTAGGTTTAAGGTCAGTTTAGGTTTAAGGAAAGAGGTGGTAAAGTTCTAGAGAAAATACTGCAGCTAAAACAAAAGATTTCCCATTCCAGAAGTGTCAAGGAAGAAGAAGAGATTTTTAGAAGACCTGATACTCGGCATTCAATGTGACAATTTAAAAGGGAATGTGCTTTTATATTAATCTTTGCTTTTGAAGTTAATTTGAAAGTGTTTTAGTAATAATATTAATGACCAATTTTGATGCCAGGTTTGCATTTTGACCATAAATTACAGAGTTGGGACTGGTTTTAGCCTTAACAATAGACACCTTTCTGTCTAATTTTAAAGTTGTGATGGCAATGCAGAGTGCATGTATATGTCAGTGATGCTTATTAAAAAGCAGCATCTGTTCTATACATCTTAAACACTAATTAATAGGAAAAATATCAAGATAATAAAAACAAATGTATTTTCTCTCCTAAAGCTTGTTTTCATCACTGCTCATATATGGCTGGGTGTTGAAAAGGACCAGTTTTACATTCATCCAGAATTGTTTCTTGCTTCAAACTCGGTAGAGAAAGTTTAAGGAGAGAAATGTAGTCACGCAACTCTTAAAAACTTTGTTAAAGGAGTTATGCATGTGGGATACAAGTTTTAAGGGCATTTGCAATGAACTTTTCTTCCTTAGACACGTATCCATATGACTTAAAAAACAAGCCAACCAAACCTGGTGGGTCTGACAAGCGCACTCCCTGTTTTCCAGTGGGAGGCCAATATAAATATGTATATTTATATATATATAAAGCGCCTAGCACTATATTGATAAATGTTCTTTGGGGGAAAAAAAAAAACAACAACCCAGAAGTCTTTGCTGCCAGCCTGGCTGGCTGGCTGTCCACTCCTGCCAGAGCGGACTGTCTGATGCTTTGGTGGCAGTGCCATCAGGGGTGGGTGGCATGCGCGGATGAGCTCAGCAGATACTCTGAAGTGTTCAGACGGAAATGCTCTTAGGCTGCTCAAATGCTTCAGGAAAACCATAGTGCTTATGTCTGTGGTCAGAATTGATTATTATCGTTTCACGCGTGCAATTAATTTTGGTTTGCAATAGAGATACCTTCTTCCCTCCTTTAAATGGATTTGTCTTCTGTCAAAGTAAATAAGTCAATGGCTCTTTCTGTTGCTTTCAGCCAAGTTTGCAGAAGACAAGTTTTGTGCCTCAGCTCTCCTTCCCAAACACAAAGATCTTCTTCATTGCTTACTACTTCTACCCATGCAGCTCAAACCCCTATTCAGTGCGTGTGGTTGGGCCAACAGTAGCAGCAGTCAGTTCGTTCACTCTCTGCTCTGGCAGCTGAACAGTGCAAGAATTTATACTGTCACTTGTTCAATTACTTCAAACACCTCCTGGCTTTGTGACTTGGCAGTGTGGCATTTGCCTCAGGGAAGAAAAAGTCTTGCAGATACTCGAGTGCTTCATTCAACAACATTGAGTTGGTAAGTATGTCATAAGCATGCATCATTTAGGGGTGTTGATGGCATCCACCCCTGAAAAATGATCAAAACATGCTAGCGTTTTCTTCAGATACCAAGTAATCTGTACTTCTAACAGATGGATGTACACTTTATGGAAATTGGTAGGAAGGAGAGATGATTTGGGAAGCATTTGTGAAGAGCTAATCTATAAACCAAGTTGAAAGAAAGTTATACAGAATCATAGCTCAATTTGTGGAACACTTCTCTTTAATGTTTTTATAACTGATCTGGATGCAGGACTCAAATGCGTACTAAGTTTGCAGACAACACTAAATTGGGAGGAGCTGTTGACTCCCTCAAGGGTAGAGAGCCCTTGCAGAGAGACCTTGACAGACTAGAGGGCTGGGCAGTCACGAACAATGTGAAGTTTCTGCACCTGGGATGGGGCAACCCTGGACTGAGAGGCTGGAGAGTAGCCCCGCAGAAACGGATCTGGGGGTTCCGGTTGACGGCAAGTTGAACACGAGTCAGCAGCGTGCCCTGGCAGCCAGGACGGCCAACCGTACCCTGGGGTGCATCAGGCACGGCACTGCTGGCTGGTCAAGGGAAGTGGTTGTCCTGCTCAGCTGCGCACTGGTGCAGGCTCACCTCAAGTGCTGTGTGCAGTTTTGGGCACCACAGGATAAAAAGGGCATAAAACTGTTAGAGAGCATCCAAAGGAGGGCTACAAAGATGGTGAAGGGTCTAGAAGACAAGATGTATGAGGAGCAGCTGAAGTCACTTGGATTGTTCAGCCCAGAGAAGAGGAGATGCTGCAGGCCGCTGTGAGGCTTCCCCTCTTCCTCATGAGGGGAGCGGAGGGGCAGGGCTGAGCTCTGCTCTCTGGTGACAGCGACAGGACCCGAGGGAACGGCATGGAGCTGTGACAGGGGAGGGTCAGGCTGGGTGTTAGGAAAAGGTTCTTCACCGAGACGATGGGGAGCCTGTTCCAGTGCCCACCTGGGAAGTGGTCACGGCACCGAGCCTGCTGGAGTTCAAGAAGCATTTGGACAATGCTCTCAGACACAGGGTCTGATTTTTGGTTGGTCCTGTGTGGAGCCAGGAGTTGGACTTAATGATCCTTGTGGGTCCCTTCCAACTCAGGATATTCTGTGATTCTGTAGAATCATTTAGGTTGGTAAAGACCTTCAAGATCATCAAGGCTGATGGTTGCATCAGCCTGACCTACAGAGTTCCATCGCTGAACCATGTCCTTAAAAAAAAAAAAAAAAAAAAATTAAAAATATCACTTGCTTATAAGATAGCTATATAACAGCTATCTGTTGTTGTGAATTCTGCATTATTTAATTTATTGAAACAGGAGTTTGGGAACTATGAAGTAGGTTGCTCTTTAGGCTGATCTGAAGGTATGTCACATCTACTGAAGAACAGCCAAAGCAAGTCAGTCAGAAGGGCACTGGCTTCTGCAGGCCTGGCATGGGCATGTACTCATTACATTTTAATGTACAGGTGCGGTCCTTGGTGTTAGGGTGAGAAAAGCTAGTTGATATTTTTATCTGCCAGCCACTATATTTATCTTGACTACTGGGCATGGTGCTTTTGGGTTTCTTTTCCTTGGAAAAGGGAAGAGGATTGGTGATGGTTTATTAAATGTGTCTAAGAGAGCCACAGGGTCAAGGCTGTTGCTTCTTTTAAATGCTTCTCATTGTCTTAATGCCTCTGTCAATCAGAATATCATCTGAAATGATAATAAATAAAAATCTACGGCTTGTCCATTGCAACCTTTGATATCTTCTTAAAGATAGCAAAGCATACATCAGTAGTAGTGGCATCAGATTGTATTGCTTCTTGTCTGATTTTTTTTTTTTTTTTTTCTCTCGGTAGTGTTCAGGAAAGTTTTCAAGATTGTTTGCAGTGGTGTTGGCATAATCTCATGATGATGGCATTCAGTGCTTGCTGATTGGAACTGCAAGCACATGTGGGGATTTGCAGCTTAAAAACAGAAGTAACTAGCTTTGGTCTGCAATAGCAATCTTCCTGTCTCTCATTGCATGAGAAGTTAAATGTAGGAGAGTGGCACAGACTCTAAATGCTGTCTGTAGTTTAACAGCCAGACTGCTGGTTTCATGTCTTTGTATCTGACCTTCCATTCCTTCTTTTGATCAGGTGATGCTCACAGAGGGTAGTTGGAGTTTTGCAGCTGAGCCTTGGTTGGTGTGGTTTCATGAGTTTTGATTACGTTAGCTAGACTATTTCCCAAGATGCTGTTAAGGAAGAAGTGAAAAAGAAAGCTCCTCTGGTACATAAAAATGATGAGAGAGAAAAATAACCTGTCTTTCAAAGAAACTGCTTCAGCAGTTTCACTGAATTAGTTAAATTTGTTTTCTCTGGTAAGGAATATTGCAGATTTGGTGTAGGTGTGAGGCATCATTTAATGTGCCTTTGTATGCTGTAAGCTACTATTCAGTAACTTAATTTCCGTTTGAAGTTATCTGGAAAACTAAATGTTGGCATTCAACGTGAACCAAATTGATAAATGAAACTGTATAAAGTGTTGCCAGCATGGCAAACTTGGATTTCTGCATGTTAGCTCACAAAGCTAGGCTAGTGTGCGTCTGAAATAGTGCATCTGATTATTTTGTAGTACCTTGAAGACTAACGCTTTTGGGGGAACAGAACAGGTCTGATCTAGCTGCACCTCATCTCCTCTGATTTTTTTTTCAAGTGATGATGTCCTGTTATGAATCAAAATCCTTTTGGGGATGAAGTCAGGAGAGTTAGTCATTCTCACATTGGACCCTGGATCTCACCTTAGCATTCATTGTCTTAGGGTTCCAGTTTTATTATCTGTTGTCCTCATATATGCATCAAACAATAGTGCTTTTGCACAAATGTTTGCAAAATGTTTATTCATCTTGAATTGGACAAGAACACAAAATTCAGACGAGTTATGGTAGATCCAGTACTTGTAGATTTGCCGTGTAAAATGTGGCTCTTGAAAAGAGATTAGAAGAAAGGAAAATATTTTGATATCTTAATGAGGATGATGTGAAATACCTTTTCATTCATCTCTGCAAATGTTAAAAAAGTAATTTACATTTAAAAAGCTTTTCTTTGGAATGGAACATTTACAAGTAGAACCAGATGATTACTAACAGTAGAATCAAGTGAGGGGTTTGATAGAGTTGTAGAAGTTCTGTAATAGAGGGAAGTTACAGTGGCTATAGCTAAACTTCACTGTGTCCAGAAAGGCAGGCATGGACTTTCCTTT
>VXAL01014893.1:91074-127541 GCA_013399475.1 Chauna torquata
TATTTGAAAGAATTCTTTCTTTTGTGCTTTTTTCTATCCATTGGTACAGTATCTTGTGTTATGAGAAGACAGCCAATGGATTCTCATTTTTTCCAAATGAAAAATATGACACATTAGCTGTGGATAGCAGAAATGAGAGGAAACCAGGAAAAAGTAACACTCAATCAAACTGTGATGTAATGGCGGACAGCAAATTATATGGGAGTTTTCCATGGGTTATGACACCAAAGAAGCCTTTGCATTTTTAAATTGCAAGTAATATGGCATTAATTTGAGTATTAATTTGAAGGGTCTTGTCTCAGTGGTTTTGTCACAGCTTGTTACATTCCATGCTGAACTTAACTAATTTAGCTAATAACATCAAGTATGATTAAGATGGTTTAAACAGACTTTGTGGGAGAAGGGTGCTTATCCTGTTCAAACCAAATGCAAAAGCATTTTCTGAAAAGCAAATACATTTTTTAAAGTCGTAGCAGATACATGTAGCTATGTTGCCATTCAGTGGCAATTCTAAGAATAGGGACAGATTTTTATTTATTTATTTTTTTTAATTTAAGAAAGCTACCTTGACAGATTGTTTAAAATTATCTGATTGTAACTCATACTTATTTACATCATGAATGAAAGCAAAAACACCCTGAATTTTGAACTACAGAGATGAGAAATAGAGAGATGACAAGGTTCTACATGCTTTGGTGTACAGCAACTCCAACATAGGCGTGAAATGAAGCAAATCGTACAAGATAAACTGAACATTGCTACATTTCTGATAGTATGCCAATTTATTTCAATGGATGTATATTAGGGTAAAGCTATTTTCAACCACCATTTGATGCCAACCTCATCTGGAGCTCACTAGTGCAATACAGTCACACATTGAAAAGGAAAGCATGTTGTTTTCATTTTTCTGGTGTTTTTATGCCAGATTTTGTTTGCTGTGGTTTTGGATCAAATGTGCAGGTCTTGGCATCTGCCTTTCCTTGAGTTTTATATGGTAGCCTTGAATATCCAGTAAAGGGAAACTGTTGTGATCCTTTTTTCCTTCTTTGTTATATGATTGTCACCAATAAAAAATGTTTTACTGTTACCTCTTGACTGTTTTACACAGTAGATCAGGCTGAGTTAAGAGGTATAATTTATTTCGCCTTCTTTAACCGTGCTGTGTTTTCATTACTGACTATTTGCCAAAAAATACCCCATGGAAATTCTTTTATCTGATGACTGTAAAGTGCAGTGAGTTAGCAGTTAGTTATTTCCCTTTCTCTTAAAACAATCATGTCAATGGTGTAACACTGGCCTGGTGGGAAGTCATCGGGCTGTAGTTTATGATGTAGCATAGGAAACTCTAGCAGGGTGTTTTATGATAGTTTCATATTTTAATAAAAGTATGATTTGATGAAAAGCCCACTAACTATATAGGCCAATGCAGGCTATAGATAAAGTAACTTGTGGCTTAAAACCATTGGATGGAAATTCTATCAAGGTGACTAATTTTGTTGCTGCCTTCTGATCCAAAGTAGATTTAGAGGTTTTTCTTTAATTCTTGTTCAGATGCTTTTGTGTATTTAATGTATTTAATTTCCAGTCCAAAGCAGCAGTTGAAAGGGTCTTCCCATAATGCACAAAGCTCCCTAGGTGTACCTTCTGTGAAGCAGTGAACGTAGCTCACTGTCAGTGGATGCCATAGCTAACCAAACGTTATTTTTATTGGCATGGGAAAATATGAATGGATGGTACTGCATTCAGTATGAGGCTTCAAATACTCTATGTAGAAAGAGGAGCAATCACAGTACTTCAATTTTTTTTCTTCTTCTTCTTCATATACTTTGTTTGTGGCCCTTAATATCTGTTTTAATGAGGAGCAAGTCTCACTTTTACTCCTGGCAAACCCATGGAGAGGTCATGTAAGATCTGCTTTTCACTGGATGGCTAGCATGTAAATCACATGGCTGTGGCACAGAAGTCAATCTGTCAAGGCAACTATTGCTAATTATTCATCCTCAGGGAACAGGGTGGCTTAAGATTTGGACTCGAGTAACAGCATACAGAGCTTTTCACCTCCTACGTTACCAGACTTGTTGAATCGGAGTAGTGCCCAAAAGTCATTACCATCTAATGGCTGTGGGCCGGTGTGAAATGAGTTATTGGGTTTTATCCAGGTTCTAGTGGAGGAATTCCTGTCCAAATCGCATAACTATGGCTACGGTTGGCAAGGGTTGGAGTACTTATTGGCAGCCACGGCAGAGAGCTTGAGGACTGAATGTACATTAGGAGATGGGCTCTCTAGATGAAATTTTTATGCTCTTACATGGGTCAATGCAGAGAAGCTTAAATAAGTGGTTTTCCTTTTGTGTGTGAGGTACCACTGCCTTACAGACAGCATTATTTAAAAACTAAAATATAGCTCATCCTGATGGTTACTTCACTGTGGTTGTGGAATGGGGGTATGTAATCAGTTTTCTATCCTTTGAAAAAAGGATAGCAAAACAAACTGAAAAACAGTGAAAGGGTTATGCACACAGGAAGGGAGAATTAGTATTTAAATGTCAAGGCTTAGTGCTCGTAGATTACCATGAAGTCTAGGAGGGATGGGAAGCAAAATGGAAGAATATTTCTAAGAAGGTTTATTTGTTGGCATGGGGATTAGTAGGGGTTTAGACTAGACACAATAGTCATTCCCATGGTCATCCATCCAGGGTATTGCTTTCATTTTACAGCACTTTCCTTCTCCTGGCTTCAGGATCTTTCTGGTCATGCCTTTTGGTAAAGATTGCCTTGGGATATGATAGAGAATCTCAGGTGAAGCAAAGCAAGTAAAGAGAAGCACACTAACACATTTGGAGGAGGAAAAAAAAAAAAATCAGGCATGCCTCTTTGGGCACACGATCCTCTTTCTCAGTGGACATTCATAACAGAGGGAATCACATCATGGTTGAGTGGTCTCAGTCCTACAGAGGAAAATATCTCACAAACAGTACTCCAAATAGACGTAAGAGCCCTGGTGGACACCTGCCTGTTCTTCAGTGGATAAGCTGAGAAAATCAACTAAATTTGATGAAAGTGTACAGGTTTGATTAATTTTTCAATGTAGTCAGTGAGTTTCTCAGCAGAGTGCAAGAACCTTGCTTCTGCTACCACTAGTTTTCTGCAGTTGTCCTAAGCTGTGCTCAGTTCAGTGGGGATGAGAAGCTGGCAGTAAGCAACAGAATAGGGTATAGCAGAGAAGCAGCCAAGTTCAAACAGGCTGAGATCCCTTGCATTCAGGGCACTTGAACATAGCTCTTTGGGAGAGCTTTCAAAGCCCAAAGGGCTTCTAATTGCTAGACAGAGCCAGGTCTGCAAGATCAGCATGTGCTTTTCACAGCAGAGCAGCAAATGCAAGAGCAGTAGGCTGTTAGCCACCTAAACTGTGCATTTCACACCTGAAATCTGGAAGAACTTGTTGCCAGACTCTGGAAAGCTCTTGTCATGATGGGGTTCTTCCTACACGTTACATTCTGGGGAAGGGACTGCTGAAAATCTTTCTGCTCTGAAGTCAAGCAGATGTAGAATTCAAAAGACCCCACTGAAACTCAACTCTGAGAAGGAGGAGGAGATTTTTTAAGTGGTCAACAGTCATCTGTTGGGTAAGACATCTGAATTTCAGAGGCAAGAGCCTATCTTTGTAGCTATGAGTCAGGAATTTAAGGAAAGGAACAAGAGAATAGAGTAAGAAGGATTTTTCTTTTTAGAAGATGAGAAGGGGCCTTACTGAGAATATCCTACTCCTACCTCTTTTAATTATTTGATTTCGTGCATTAGAGACTGAACTGCAATTCCACTAGATTTTCCACTAGTTTTGACCCAGGGTATGAGCTGGAAACAAAATTTTAGGCTACATCCCCTATTTCAAACTCTTGGAAGTGTAAGTATGAATGCCAGTGTGCCTTATCCTAAGTTTTCTAAAACCAAACTACATCTCTCAACAGCCACCTGTGACTTTGATGGTGCTTCAGATTTCAGATTATAGTTCAGCAGTTCCCACTTGTCTCTTATTTTAACCAGGGATGCAACCAGGTCTAGAGATGTAAGCTGCTGTTTACAGCAAGTTCTGCAGAAAATGTTCTTGATCCTGTTCCTAATGAGTGATGGGCACAAACTGCATTGGGGCATGACTGTCTTATTTATTGAAAAAAGAAATAACCTCCGGTTGTATGTATTATGAGGAAGGTATTTAGTTGTCTGAGTTTAACATCTTCAGGCACTTTCAAGTGTGTAATAAAACCGTCCCTTTTTTTATGCTAGGTGTAAAATGCTTTCATTTTTGCACTCTTCCTTTGTTGAGGAAAGATCCCTGCTGAAATTGTAGATACCACATAGAAAAAGCAATAGAAATGTTACACAGAGCATAGGATGCACTCAGTTGTCTCATGAGCTAGAAGGTCACTGTGTTGTCTCATGAGCTTGAAGTTTGAAATTCTTGACAGGAATATTAATAATTGAATATTCCCCATTCAATGGTAAGAAAGTAATACAGACAAAATCTTCTGATTGAAAGAACTTATTTAACAATCTCTAATCCTGTGACCCAGGGAACAAACATCTGTTGATATTAATTTGTTGTACACAAGCTACATTTTAAAGTTTTACGTTGTAAGAAGCAAACAGTGCATTTTTCCCTAAACAGCTACTGCATCTTAAGTGAGAGCTATTAGCAAATAGGTATGCAATGCATCTTGAGTGAACTAAACCATTTAGTTCTAATTTTGCCAAAGTTATTAAAAGTATATTCAGCAGCCACTTGTGTCAGGAATGCAATTAATATCTTCGTGCCAGGTACAGGGGTTACAAGCCCATAGTTTGTGTATGCTTTGTAATGAGTTTTCTGGTTTGACTTTCAGAAGAGGTGAGCTAATCAAAACCTCTAGTTGGTTTCAATGGGGTGGTACTGAACAAATCTGAAGATCAAGCCATATGAGTTTTGTATTTCATAGATGTTATAATCTGATGTGGTAAATGGTTGTATTTCATGTGTATTGCTATAATACTAATATGCAAGTAGTGGAAGGGCCATAATCTTCAAGAAGCTAAAATTAGTCTAAGCACTCTGTTCTTATGTATAAAGCCCCACTTTCCTCACAGCTAATGAGTTTCCGCTTTTTCCCCAGTTTGCAAGGGACAGCTCACATGAAGAAAACTAGAGCATATCTGTCAGTTGTTGCCAGTGCCTGTCCATATGCAGGGCTTTCCTACCACAGCTGGCAGAGGAGAGCAGGATGTGTGGCTGGGAGGCGACAGGCGTGTGTGCCCAGAAGCACAAACTAGACTTCCTTAGTCCTCCTAAGGACATGGGCTGCTTCATTAGCCCTGCTCCTCCTCCAGCCTTTCACTGCTTCAGAACCTTTCAGCCTATTCTTAGTCACTGCTTTCTGTCTGAGCCCTGAAGTAGCTACTTGTTCCCATCACCTCTGCCTGTTTGCCCACCCCTCCTCTCCGTAGGGAGTTGAAGAGGATAGGGTTTTCTGTCAGCTCAGCAATATATCAGTCCTGGTGATGGAGATTTGGGGAGGATTTTAATTATAGCTAAAGAAGCAGTCTAGGAGCCAATCAAAGTAATAATAATGCCAATTGTTTCTAAAGGCTTACCAATAAATCAAGAATTTCAAGCCTGCTTTTCAACTACTCTGTTGGAGACAGCTGTTCATAAATGAACCTTTAGTAAGATTTCTTACACGGAGAAGCACAAGGAAAGTGAGAAACTGACAATTGAAGCTTTTCAGGGTGATCTCATTTTTGTCTTTGAGGCTTAAAATATTCACAGGCACTGAAAGCTGATATTTATGAGTAGAACTGGGGCAGGGGGAAGAGCAAGTCACTTAAACAGCTTCTAGCCCATCACCAACATCTCTAGCTGTACCGCACCAGCTCCATGGAGATTCAGTACTCTGGTATTTTTTAGAAGTAATCACCTCCATGTATTTCAGCATTGTTCATTCTAGGACTTGTTCTTGTATTTGATTTTATTTATAGATCTTTTTTTAAATATAAACTATTTTTCTTTGTTTTTCAATTAGTCCTTATACAATTCAGTGACAGAAAGTGATGTTGAACTTGAAAGAACACTTTCTGTTAAATCTTTGCTAAATTATATGCTTGTGTTCTGCTCTGCCTTGAGTACTGTAAATCCCACTCTGTTTTACAGGGTTCAGTGGATGTAGGTGTGTGCCAAGTATAGAGACAAAGAAAGTGCAAAGGTGTAGTCAAGGATCTGACCTACGTAATGCAACAGGAGAAAAGCTGTACTACACAGCCTGAAAAGCACAACATATCTCTTTGCAATGCTGGCAGCAGCAGAACTTGAACATCAGCACCTTTGATCTAAGGTCATTGAGGCCCAGTAAGCCTCTCACACCACAGTGACAATTTCAGAGGCTTCTAAAGAAAACTGTTCTGCAGTGAATCCCTGGTTCAAATAACTTTTTCTCAAATTTTGATTGGTAGGAATACTTTAAAGCCTTCATTACAAGTCTTGCAATCCTGCCTAGAATTGTTTCTTTTTCTCCTCCTTAATTTCTAGCCATTTTTCTGGACAACATGCCCTTGCGAAGCTCTAGCAAATTGAGTGTGGAGAGCAGAAAAGAAGATGGTGAGAGCACAGTACCTGCCCCTCCGCAGAAGAAGCTGTCATGTCAGTGCCACCACCATTGTCCTGAGGACTCCGTCAACAGCACCTGCAGGTTTGTGGAACATACATTTGGTGGTAAAATATGGGTAGTTCTGCAGTCCCAAGCTGGATGTTGCAGTTCTTGTTTGAGCAAGAATCAGTAAATGAGTTGTTTATATCTGTCTAAAAATTAGATTTTTTTTTTTTTTTTTTACCTAGATGCCAGCTACACACCTATGCTTTAATGTTAGGGTATTCACATCTTTCAAGTTTTAGATAATGCTTGCATTAATTCTTTGCCTATGAAATATTCTGAAGGTAGGAGTTTGTTTTTAAAAGGTACATGCAATTAATGAGAGGGGACTTAATGGAGATATATTGAAGTGTCTGTAAATGCTTATAAATTTATAACCACTCTTCATGAAGCGCCATTTATAAGAAACCTGCTCTTGGTGTGTATTTTTTACAACAGCTGAGCTGTCTTTTGTAGGTCCTTAAGCCTTTGTTTTTTCTTGCTTCTATGGTAAAAGAAAAGTCATTTTTTTCTTGAGGTGAAATGTTAAGTATTTTCTTATACTAGCTTTACTCTTCTGTTTGGTTTTGTGTTGGCACTGTTTGGTTAGCATACTATAAACTTCTCATTCAAGTTGGATTCTGCTTCCCCAGAGGTCAGAAGTCAGACCCTCCTGCCTCCCTGGGAGAGGCATGTCCAGCTGTGCAGCCCCCTCACCCATGAAGGCTCAGCTCTGTATTACACTGACAGCCTGAAGCAGCAGAGGAAACCAAGGATAGCTGCAGTGGGAGCACGCTGCTGTTCCCCCACAGAAGCACCTCTTGCTCCTGCAGCACATGTGCTATTGCTGCTGAATGACGGCAGTAGTCTAACACCTGTCTTGGCATGAGATACATGTACAGTTTGCTGAAGCAATATAGGGGTGAGCGCTTCATCTGTTTCACATGCATCAACTTTATATTCTGCTATCTTAAAACGAGAAGTATTGGAGATATTCAATGTCTGCTGTAGTCCAGTGGAGTTGTGGGTCCGCCGGAAGCATCAAAGCAGGACACAGGACAAGCCAGTTGGGTATCCATTTATATTTGAGGTGAGACAGTCTAACATTGTGTCAGTATTGGCTAGCTCTTCCAGGCAGCACATTAAGAGGATAGATGGGGAAAAGCCTAAAGTTGCTAAAGATACAGATTGCTGTGTGTTTTTTTATGAGTGTTGTTTTGTAGCCTGACTTAATTCTGCTCAGCCTGCAGTTTCACACTGAGGTGTATCAAAGTTCTTGATGACAGCCGTAAATACTGCTTCCCTCTTTCTACCCTCTTCCTTCAACCTCATGCTCTAGCTAGAGGTTGGACCTAACTGCTCTCACATGTCAGTCCATTAAAAAAGCTGTAAAAACCCACTCTGATGTCAATTTGCAGATCCCCTGCAGCGTGAATCAGCTGTTTCCTGTTCTTGCCCAGCAAGAGCCACTGCTTTCACACATGCTGTCTCACATGCAGTAACAGGGAAGATGCAGATGACTTAAATCCCTGAATTAGGAAGCACAAGGGGATCTATGTTAAGGAACCCATTGAACAAGGTTTATACCCCAGCTGGCTGGGCCTCCTGTTGCAAATTGCTTCACAGACAGCACTGACAGTATGTATTTTTTTTAATGTCAGTCAAAAGACTTGTATTTCATCCAGACCTACTCCTCTTTCCCATCCTCTGCTGTCACCTGAGCCCTATCCACCTTGCCCAGCAAGCAATGGTATAATTGCTGAAGAGTTTAGAGAAATATAAAACTAAAAATTTAAATTGAATACCCTACCTTCATGGTTTACCAGCAATAATCCTTTTCAGGATAGTGATCATTGCTGTGGCTCCCCTTACCTTGGTATAAGAGCTATAGTGAGGTCAAAGGACAACAAAGGACACAGCACGCCTTGTATTCTACATCTCCTTAACCACTTGTCTAATCTTTTGCTTCTTAAATTCCCTACAGCTTAGCTGGAATTAAGGATGAAAAGTGACCTTACAGTGAGAAGGGAGTCCTAAGTCTAACGATGGGAAAGTAGGTTGTTGTGTTTTTTTTTTGGTTTTTTTTGTTTTTTAAGGTATTTGGTTAGCTGGCTGGGTTGGGACCAGGTTTCAAAAGACTTGACCAAGGCCAGTCAGGTAACCAAGGATTATTAGTTTCCCCTGTGTTTTGGAATCATTCTACTAGTCAGTCTGTAACTTCCATGTTTTATGCTAGCCTGAATGACTATTGGCACAGTTTGAAAGCACTCAGGAATTCTCATTTAACCTCACTATAAAGGCAACTTTACCATATTGAAGTTCAAGTAGTATTGATTGTGCTGTTTGTCTGAAGAATAAGTGAGCTGTTCCAGATTAAAAGTTATTGCATTAATAACCTTTTTCCCTCAGATGTAGTCACTAAAAGCTTTATGTTTTACAAAGATCGAATCCTCCTGGCAGCTCCGTCAATCTGTTAAGATTTGAGCAGTGCTTGGGTCTGCAGGTCTCTAAGCTGCCAGAGCTCAGCAAAGCATCATGCACTGTCCCCACTGAGGCTCCCACCAAAGCAGGGAAGCTTTTTGCGTGCTCAGGAGCAAGAAGGGCTCCCAAAGTTCAATAGGAAGGCATTTCCAGCTGTGTTTAAATTAAAACTCTCAGAATAAAAGAGGTAGTCCCATCAGAATCGCCATTAGAAATTTCTTATAAGTAGTAGTCCACTATCACACCTGTAAGATTTTGGTTTGCTACCACAGGCATTTATGTGACATTCTTGGCATAGATACTGACTGTAGTACCAGTAGCTTGAAAGTTTATATAAAAATGAGGACATCTGGTGGCCATTCAAAATCCTTTCTGTAATTGTATTTTTAGAAATTTAAAGTCAATATTCTTAAAACACATGTGTGTCAAATCCTTGAACAGCCTGCTGTGTTCCTATACAGAAATTTCCTTTCTTTGTACTTCTGCAGCTTAAGTGCAATAATACTTTTGGAAGCTATCAATAACACCATAGTTTCAAATGCACATTGCTTTTTATACCAACAGCAAATGAGTAGCTCTAGTTAGAAAAGTATTCTTTAAAATGGGACAATCCATGAGCACACCAAGTTTTGGAAGACCCATTACAGGGATATCTCATCAAGAAAGCGTTGGTGGCAGGGAGCAATGAAAGGGGGTTGCTCTGCGTGGTAGACTGAGCCAGGAGCTGAGGGTGATGCTAGGGGCAGCCATGCCCTTACCCACCAGCACCCGTTTCCACCAGGGTACCTGAACACAATGGGCAGATCTGGCTTCCTTGATGGCCATGACAAGGGGGGTTAGCTAGGTCCCAGCAGGAGAAGCAGAAGATAGGTTTGGAGATAAGCACTCCTGTACCATAGCTCAGACCTGAACTTAAGTAGAGCTCCTGGGCAGGGGCATGGGGTTGGGGGGGGCGTCCCAGGTGGGCCACTTAGGATAATTAAAGCTCATTAGTACACTCAGGGCCCTGACTATTAAGATCTTGGTAAAAGGTTCACAATCCTCTGCTTATAGAGGGTGTGTTAACCTGCAGCGTGTTGAAGCTTTATTCTTCTTTCTGAACATCTTTACGATTCATAAAAGGCTTTCAGTAAAGAAGCTCAGAGCAGCTTTGAAGACAAAGAGGATCTTGTTTTGCAGTTCTGTTTCAAGTTTTGCATGTACAAAATGAGCGTACGGGCAGTTGTGTCTAATCATAATTAATTGCATATTTTTAAAAGTAGTGTTAGATTTAATTGGTTATGACTGTAATAGGATTGCAATAAAGGCAGAGGCTGATTAGGTACCTAGTTTTATTCTCTTTCCATTCACAAATAAACGCTGACAGTTTTAGAGATCAGGCTGATAGAGTTTAATTTCTTACGGTTTCTGCCCAACGATGTCTTGAAGTAGCTTTGGTTATCTAATGCAATAAAATAATTAAGTTGCTTTCCCAGCATTACCAGAGGTGATAATTCACCTGAGTGATTTTATTTTCATTCTTGTGCTCTCCAGATGATGGGATTGAATTTTCTTTGTAATTTGGTATGTGGAGGGAAGAAGACTTCAACAGTGGGCCAAAGCACTGAATTCAAGCGCCCTTTCTTTTAATCAGCTTTAACTTTTAGGGTAATCTTGAACACTTTCTAATAAAGGAGCCATGATGAGATGTTGCATATTAGCCTTTCAAATTTTTTTTTTATTCTATTGTTTTTTAATGTAAGCCTTTATATGGGCTATATGAAGGAGGCATATAAGGAGGCAGTTAAGTCCACTTTGATGATTAAAACCAAAAAACAAAAGTCAACAAATTCTTGCAAGCTCCAATCTTTCTCTCCTTGCCCCCTCTGCCAGGGCCATATGTCTCACACATGACTCAGCAGGTGACTTTTCCCCAAGTCCTTAAACTGAAAGGCCAAATCCCCATTCCATGCTTTTCAACCATGCCGCAGAAATTACTTGTTCTTGGTTTTGCTCAGGGATTGCCCATACAGGTTTTTAATATATACCTTATGCTAAATAGCAATGCAAGTCCAGTCTCCCTGTACTGAGACCTGTTACATTACTCTCAGATAGTTTTTTAGCATGTGGGAGTAGTTCGGTGTTATTGTGCTGGAATAGCTAAGATTTCCCTTGCATATTGAATTTACAAAAGCCAAGAAAGCATTCCAAAATAGCAAATATCCATGTTTAGGCTGCACTACCATTAAAAAAGAAGCTATGTCATACAAATTCAACTGCAGTGTAACCTTAAGGTCAAGTAAAAGAAATGGTTTGGTCTGTGTTTAAATTTTGGGGGATAAAAGAAAGGAATAAAAGGAAAAGAGAAAAGTAATAGAGGAAAATGAGTAACTTCATTTTGACTGTTTCCCTCTTAATAGTTGTCACATGTGCTGAAATGGATTTTGCACATAAGCGAAAGGTGCTAGAGAGACCTGGTGAACATGCAGAGGTACCTATGCTTGGTGCTACTGGCATACCCCAAGTTATGCTACCAGTTCTGCAGACCTGTGAAGTCTCATATAGTCAGCATGAAGCCTGGAAAGTTTCTAGGGCTATCCTTCATAGGTTGGCATTGTGGCTTGTTTTCTGCCTTGTGACCCCCATATGTCAAGGAAAACTGTTTGATCTGATTTGTGATTTAGTAGAGCAATACAAGACACATCCAGTGGGTTGGGTTGTGTTTCAGTCCCGGAAGAATAGTATGGGCAGATAGTATAGAGATAATATTGATTGATAGACCTATATGAAAAATAGGATATATGAAAAGATGCTCTGCTAGGATGTGTTGGGTATGCTCCATTCTCTGTGTGTAGCATCATAGGGTCATCACTGAACACACTGATGAACTTAGAATGAACATTGTCATATTGACTTCAGTGTGATACCAAAAGGTAATACAAACGGCTGAGCACGGTAGGACCAGCATCACCATCTTGAAGACTATTGAGGTCAGAAACTTTGTCCTGCTCTAAGCCAGCTTTTTTTGCTTTGGTACGTCTGTATGTCTCTCTTTGCCTTCAGAGTAGCTGTGCAAACACATGAAGGTGCATCTGGCTCAACAACTGTGCAATGCTCTTCTCACTTGGTTTCATGTTACTTCCATGATGTATGACCACTAGCTGTCTTACTTTTTATGGAAAATTAGCCTGTATTGAACACATTTACAGAGGCTGTTTGTTTTATGGACAGTATCCAAAGACAGTGTTTTGCTAAATTTGGCCTGCCTTCATCATCTTCCTTAAGTGAAGGATATGACAAAATATGTGAATTAGATGCTGATTGGGAGTCAGCCAATTTTTGAATTAGATTATTCCAGCCAATCTTTACAGAAGTATATGAACTTCCCAGTTTCTGGAGACAAAATAATCTAACATTTTTTAAGCATTTTTTAAAAACAGTGCAGAAATTTGTCATGTTGCTTTGGATGGAAATGAGAGGATGGTGTAGTTCTTTCTGGTATCAAAACCAGGAATATAAAGAGGAGGGGTGGACAAAAATAATAACACCCATATGGACTCAATTTCAAATAAAATTAAAGATAAGGAATCTTTTCATCAAGTTATTTAACCCATCTGTTTGTCATAGGCACTGCATGAAGGAACGATGTTGCTTTTCCAAGTTATATATTGCCATACCTGGCTACGTCACACATATAGAAAGCAGGACAGGAAATCTTCAGCGGTCAAGTTTTGGTAGCTAAGGTATTGCATCTTCTGTGAGAAATGGCTGTTGGCCAGTAAGGACATCTGCATGAGCAGCTGCAGAGCTGTTGGCCTATGTTCTTCTTTTCTGACATTTAGTAAAGGTCTCAGTAAGATCACTTCTTTCGTTTGGGTAATCTGTAATTGTAACAGCACCTTCTACATCAGTGTCTGCCAGTGTTTCCTTTATAAACTCCCTCTGTTTTCCTGGCATTTGTCTTGGCTGTAAAAATTCACTGTTGGCTGTAAAAATTCACTCTTGGCAAATACGTGACATACCAAACCTGTGCTTATTAGTGATTACATCCAACATGTATTTAATCACTCTCCTGCATCATACCCCAATAAGACGATGCTTTAGTGCAGGAGGTTACTGAATGTGTCCCTGGATGTAGTCAGTAACATCAGGTTGAATTCCCTCTTTACACACCAGGCACAGTTTCTCAGAGTCAAATTACACGGTTTAAGAAAATAATTATTCCACGTCAAAAAAATTTGCTAGCAAGTGGAGAATAGGTTTTTATTACTGCTTTGTATATGTCAGCAATCTACGTATGTTTCTGTTTGTGCTGTCACCAAAATAAACATAAATTTAGAGATGATACAGACTTAGCTGAATTGTTTCTAACTCATTAGAATAGTAAACCCACTTTCATTTCTACCACAGGCAAGTATGAAGTAGGGTAGTCAATAAAACAGCAGGGGTACGCTGTGCACTTTCCTTGCAGCGTGTGGTTTGTCTGACAGCCTGTGAACCAGAAGAGCTTAGGGTGGGAGGGCAGGTAAGAGAGACTTCTTTCTTTTCAGAAAAGTCACCTCTACCTCTTGCCCAAATGAAAAATCTTCAATAAAATAAAGAATTCCTATGTTGCATGAATGCTTTTTATTTTTTGTTAGAGGTAGAAACAACTGGTACCAATATTTATTCTGCTCAGCATTGCTGTTTTAATTGTCTCATGCTTTTCTCTCGTTACTCTATTATTGTCTGTAAAAACAAAACAAAACAAAAACAAACAAACAAAAAAAAACACACAAAACCAACCAAAAAAAAAACCCTGTGATTTACCCATATTGTTGGAGCTTTATAAGTTTTCCATTTTGCTCTATCCAGTGTAATTTTGTTTGTCTTTTTAAATCTGGAGTAAAATTTTCAGAGGGAGTAAAATGCTTGAGGATCCTAATTTCAGTTTTCTGAAATGAGCTAAGAATCAGAGTCACAATGGCAAGTAAGAAAAAATGAAATAAAACTGCTGACTTTCCCACTTCTTTTTTCCCTTCTGCAAACAATTTGACTTCTCCTTCCGCCACTTTCCTTTGGTGAACTGAGCGTTTTGTTTTTTGCTGTGGACTGCTAGCTGTGGAGTTCGTTTTTGTGTTTCACTTGATTGCAATTTATTGTTTTGTTTCTCTGTCCCCTGGGTTAAACTTACTCATTACTTTGAATCAAAGGCACCATGCAAACAAATAAAATCTAATCTAATCTAATATTCTACTCTAATGGATTCCTTACAGTCTCTCTTCTTGGCAATCCTATCGTTCCTATCTTAAGCTTAGCAATGAAATCAAGGTGGTTGCTGCCCAGAAGGCTTGCTGTCTCCTTTGCATTGCTTGTATGCACAGTGTCAGAGAAGGGTAGAAGTCCTCGCTTGCTTCTCTGAGAAAGCAATTTGTAATGTATAGCCGGTTACTTTTCAAATCCAGAAGTCAATAACCAGTGATAGATTATTATTTGAAGTAATAAGCTTACTGTGGCTAGACCCTGCACCACTAATATAAAAATATGCCACAGCAAATGTTTGACATGATCCTTTCCAGCATGTGTCTATCCTGTAGCTAATACCTACAAGTTGTGTTTATCTATTCAATGTGTAACAGCTCCTTTCAATTTGTACATCTTCACTGCCTTTTCTTTTGCAGCTCTGTAAGACTGTCCTTTCCTTCTACTGAGGAGCAAATCATCTGAAATTTTACTGTGCTTAAATTTTCTAATCCTTTTTGCTTTGTGTTTCCTTTTTTAACTGAGTTTGTTTGTTCTCGGAAAAATACTCATTGAGCATAATAACCAGTGTTATTTTCCTGGGAAATAAGGGAGTATTTTATTTTTATGTGACTTAAATGTCTCGGATTAAAGAGTTTTCTTTATTTTTGGATCCTCTTCCTGCAAATCAGTCAATGTGTGTTTCTCGCACATGTTACATGCGCCCTCAGTGCTCAGAAATTAATGTATAGCAATCTCAGTAAAATGCGGACCCCCCCCTTTTCATGCCCTTCTCTCCCATTCCAGAGCATGCAGGCATTTGACCTTCATCAAGGAAGGACATTTATCACTAGCATCATCTAGCCATCTGTTAATATACTTGTCCTCCATGGTACATGGTCATGTAAACGCGAGCATTATGGATCTCTTCAGGCTTATGACCCAAGTAAACAGTTATGAGGGGTGTTGATGATAACTCAAGGACTCGTACACACGAGTGTTCCAGTTTGTAATGCAGCTAAAACAGGAATCACAAATCACTCTTAATAATATTTCGCACTGAGTATCTCAAAAATGTTTCTCTCTCCAGGTCCCCGTCATGGTGCAGATAGCCATGCCTTGTTCCCATGCACAGGGCATACCTGCTGTAGCACTGACACTTGCATTTATGTAGGTCTTCAAAGTCTTCACATTCTAAAGGCTGCAGGCATTTACAGAGAGTTAAGATGTTTGTTAATGGGGTTTGTAGCTGCGAAACATTGGAAAGGTAAGTATGTCGGCAGTGATCTGCAGTGCTGTCAGCTGTCCTGCACTGTAACAACAGGTCGCTGTGGGTGTCTGAGTCTTCCAGCCTGCCTTTTTCCCCAGGTGCAATAGTGCTTCAGCTCTTCATGTTTTGTCATGCTGTTGGAGGAAGTATGTTGCTTTGTTAATGGCAGATTTTCCTTGCAAGGAATGATGCTGAAGATTGTATTTAGCAACGTTTTTCACTTCAGAACCTTTTCCTGATTCATTCTTTCCAACCCTCAGCACTGATGGCTACTGCTTCACCATAATAGAAGAAGATGAGTCCGGTGGACATTTAGTCACCAAGGGATGTCTAGGATTAGAGGGCTCGGACTTCCAGTGTCGGGTAAGAAAGCTTTGGCTGCCTGAGCATTGCTTGGCTTTGTGATGGCTTTCAATTGAAGTGCAGTCAACAGACATTACTGTGGACATGCTTTTCACTTCTGTTCATTTGGCAGAAAGTTGCTTCACATCAATTGTTGAGGGGATTGCATTTATATCCCAGAATGGTTTATGACGGGGTGGCATTATAGCTGCTCCTTATAATAACTTAAGTTTTTGTTTTTATTACTGCTGTTTCTAGCAACACCCCTGCTCAGAGGAAGTTTGAGTTTAGAGAAATGCAGTCTAATTCTTGAAGTCTCCATGGTAAAGTAGATCAGGATGTTATTTTATGGACCACAATGACCTTTATGTCTTACATACAGTTCCAGTTTGCTTTTGGATTTCCGATGCTGGAAATTCACTTCAAGTCCAATGATCACCTGTCTGAGAGCAAGTCTTGCAGCAGGAGTGGAAGGGGTATGGGCAGTGGAACAAGATGGCTCTGAAGTGTTTGACTTTTCTAAAGTTGATCTTAAATGATTTTACGTGAGTACAGGAACAGCCTAGCCAGGGCTACATCAAAGTCGGTGGAAGGTGTTCTGCTCAGCTTCCCACGAGAGCAGAAGCAGCATGTAAATGAGTCCAAGCAGCAGTTCAGCAATTCCCATGTTACTCTGGCTAAACTATTTTTATAATATACTAAATTGTTTTTATAATATAACTCAAACTGATGCACATAGGAGACTTTCAGAGCTCTGTCTTGCACCATTAGTGGAGACAGATCCCCTTTGTAGCACTAGGGCACCAACAGAATTATGTAAGGGTTGAATTCATCTCTTAACTATTTAGATGAAATCTTTTTGGTTACACTCAGTGGCGCAAATCCCTACTCTACACAGGTTAGAAAGCTGTAGTACACTGCAAACCAGCTGCCAAGCACGCCTTTCTCTCCAGTTCCAGAATGATGGTGTCTGTTTACAACACAGATTATTACGTGGCATTCTATGAAATTGTGTGTTTCAGGACACTCCTATTCCACACCAAAGAAGATCTATTGAATGTTGCACAGGCCAAGATTACTGTAACAAACATCTTCACCCAACGCTGCCACCGCTGAAAAATCGAGGTAGGGGGAAAGAACATCCAGTCTCCAGCCTATCTTTTCCTGCTATTGTCCTTTGTGCCTCAGGAAGAAACAAAGCCAAAACCAAAGCACCCCCCTCCAGGTGCACATGATTAGAGAGATGAACCTCATTAAAAACTGTGGCTGAATTTCTTGAGGTGGAGAGCAGTGCCTTGACCCATAGTTGCTGATTCTTGCTATTATTCGTGTTGCACATGTGCAATGAGCACCAGATGTGTTGGGGTCATGCGATATTGTCATAGACTGCTGGCTGTCAGTGGTTATCCCAAAGACTGAAGTTGCTTGTGGAGAGATGGCTCTTGCTGTATATTTTTTTGGCCTGATAATAAAATTGAATCCTGAATCCTCTTTCTGTTCATAACTTCACACATATCTGGGACCAGATCTCTAGGGGTTAATCAGACATTTCAAGGTGGCTGAAGGCCATTAAGCTTTTCTTGTTTAAAGGACCTGATAATCCAGCACTAGGACAATAGCTAGTCACAAAAGTGGATTTTCTGCTTGAAAAATGTAGCTTAAAATAGAATGAAGAGTGAGAAATCACACAATGTTTTTTTTAATTTGTTATTAAGAACAAATGGAAGTGTATTATCTTCAAATAGATTCTGGGGCAAGCCTAGGTTAGGTTTTAGCTTTTTTTTTTTTCTGTTTGTTTGTTTGGTTTGGTTTGGTTTAAACAGTACTTTCTGAAAGTTGGTAAAACTATATTGGCTGGATGTTGGAGAATCCATTTTAAAAAATGTATTCCTAGGTAAGTGTAACAGTCCTCCATGATAAACTCTTGGCATTGGCAACAATGGCCAAGATCTGTGTTGGTCAGCATTGAGTTTAGTCTGCAAGAGTCAGTTCAAGGTTGCAGGAGAATTTGTAATCGTGGCTTTCTGAGTTGGAAATCCAAATCGGTGTGCAGATGCACTCTTAATTAGGCAAACAGCAGATACTTGTACAAATTCATGCCCAGAGGAAGGCTTCTCTCACGTAAGCCGTTCCCTTCATGCCTATGAAATTCTGCACAGTTGGGCTGCAAAATCAGACCTGTGGAGGGTAGTATGTAAATATTTCACTATTTACTAGCATGCCATTAAGTCAGTGAAACCTCATAAAATTTGACTTCCAACATAAGAGTTATGTACTTTTTTTTAAATATATATTTAAAAAAGCTCTTTGGACTGAGAGAGAAGCTCCAAAAGGAAGTCGATACTTGTTCACACTTACTTAGTGTGTCAATAAATATAATTTCAGTTTGGAAGATGATTTCTTCATGTTTCTGACTGAGTTGATTCTGTGTTAAACTACTTAAAAATACTGAGCCAATGCCTAACACTAGACATCTGCCTTATTAAGATTTTAGATATTTGGCTATACTATTTGCTGCTTATACAGAAAACAGTAAAACAACCTTTTGCTAGTGGCAGTAGTTGTTTGGATCGATCTTGGCTTTGCTGTGTGTGTATATGGTGTAAATAAAGTATTGCTTGGGCACAGTGGTGGCAGACCCATTAAATAGCAGAGAGAATATTTGTTGAAAAAATTTCATAGAGTTGGAACAGGATTCTAGCTGCTTTATGTTGCATATTGTCTATTTTATCATGACAACCAAAAGGCAATGTATTCAGTCAACGTAGTCTGAAGGTTTTTGTTTGAGGTAAGCTATGCACTACTGGTATGCTGCTAGTATGTAGTGGAAATATATTTCAGGAGCTGCTTCATTACATGTGGCTGAATATGGCTGAAGGCTTTATTAAAGCCTTAAGCAAGTATGTCATTCTTAGAGCCAGACTTGTTTTAATCTGCCATTGTTTAACGCTAGTTTGGAAGCTCAGAGAAAGGCCATAGCTGGAATTGCAGGATCCTCAGCCATGTACAAATACTTATATTTGTGTTACAGTGTTGAGTACTATGACTGTGGTCACTGTGTCCATTTAGATTTGGCTACAACTGAGTGAGAGCTGTTAGACTTGTACATCAAATTTAACATAAGCTGGAAGTATAAGAGAAGATTAACCTAAAAACAAGCTTCTAGGAACAACTTCCTGACATCCAGGATTCTGTGATAAATATGTATGTTACTCAGAATTTAAAAGACAAACAGAAATTTGGCTTCTGAACTTACATCCAAAGTCATATCTCATGGGAAACAGCGCAGGGAGATTGTCCAGCTGCAGGTCAGAGGTTGTTGAACTGCAAATTAACCCGCACACCTAGTTAACATCTACAAAGGCAAGCAGTTTATGTCCTGAAAGTGTTTTTCCAGACCTAGCATGTGCTGAAAGGTGGTTTTACCCTCTCCCTGTGAAAAGAAAGGAGGGCCATGCACATGAAGAGCTAGAAGAGTTAACATTGGTCAAAGCAAGGTTTTCTTAAGCAAGACAGAAGTAAGTAACAACTGCTGAGCTTAAGTTTTGAGCCCCGTCTCAGTACGGAACTTATAGGATAAAATACCCCAGAGATACCGTGAAATCCTTGTCCCAACTGTGTATATGTCTTATTAAGGAAATGAGAATCATAATTGGGTCTGATATAACACCTCTGCTTTAAACAATAAAAGATATTCCTGGAAATCCCAGTGAAAGTGCTGGCTGAGACCAGTCGAAAGGAAAAACATATCTTTACTGATTTAAAGCCTATATAAGCAGAAGTGGTGGTGCCACCGTGTCTGGCTCCCTGCCTGTAGAGCTAGTGATGAATGGGCAAGGGAACGATTGGAGGAACGATGGGGTTTGATGTGTGCACACAGTCTCCACGCCTCAGATTTCACTGCAGTTTCTACTTGGATAATCTTAACATTGTGAGCTTGAGGGAACTGGGGAGGGAGGAGAGCCTTTGATATGTTGACTTCTGCCTTCAACCTGCTGTGTGGCGTTTTCAGTGCACGCGTCAGCAGGGCCCTGTGCATAGCAAAGTGGGGTGAACGAGAGGTGGAGAAGGGAGAAATCATGGGAAAATGACTGAGAGGCAGGCTGGTATTAGCGAAGATCCTCCTTTTGTCACCACCTCTCCCTTTCTGTGCAAGTCACAACTGACACCTGTGTACATCCCTGTTTTCTTACAACCTAAAACTCGTACGTGCTGCGTGTTGGGCTTTGCTGTTATATGTGTGCCAAGCTATGTGAGGAAGCTTACCGAACCTACTTCTTGTTTGGTTTGTGCTCCCCTCACCACTCTCCTTGTCGTAGCTCACTGCTGCCTCCTTGGAAGCTGCTGCTTGTTCTCATAATCCCACTGCTTGGCATGTTGCAGTTGCCAAGGAACATAACACTAAAAAGTGCAGCATCGGACTTCTCAAAGAGCAGAAAGTATCCATCACCCCACCTGCTGGCACTCATCCCAGTGATGAAGTGGTCTAATGGCTGAGCTGCCCTGTCCCTCTGTCTGGAGGTGATCCCAGCTGCCTAAAACAGCAGGGAAAGGGAGGTTTGTCCTGCTGCTCTGCGGGGAGAAGTGCGATCTGTAGGAGGAGAGAGAAGGTGATCTCCAGCAGCACCAGCCTGCATCAGTTCAGCAGGATAAACACACGTTACCAGTGGAAGAACGGGGGCAGGTTTTTTGTATTTTGTTGTCCGCA
Source organism: Chauna torquata (assembly GCA_013399475.1). NCBI lineage: Eukaryota > Metazoa > Chordata > Aves > Anseriformes > Anhimidae > Chauna > Chauna torquata. The sequence continues at coordinate 111,731 of VXAL01014893.1, forward strand.
TGCCAGCTGGTTTATGAAGTCCTCAAACCAGCAAGCAATTGAAATTCTGCCAGTATGCTTTGAAAATGCAGGAAGTATTTGAAAGGTGAGACAACAGCTCTCTTACCATCAGTATAGCCTCTCATCCTACATGGCCCGCTAAATATAAAGACATATGGAAGTTATTCTCCTCTTCTGTGAGAGCTGGTTGCATTCCCACTGTGATGTGCACAGGGAGCCGTTACCTACTGCCACATTCCTTTGTGTCTCGCCTGCTGTCCTTGCACTTGCTTCACACAACTGCATACTGAAAAATTCTGCACTGTTGAAGTCTCAAGTTTGTCTAAGAGCTAAGCAGCACTTCAAAATGCCTTCATTCCTTGAGGGAGATTAAACCACATTTCTTTAGTTGTCTAAATGGGAGAAGCCCATTAGAAACGTTGGGCACTGTGTTTGGATCATTTAAAATGATCACAATATGATTAAGATCTGGCATTTTGTCATCCCTCTCCCAAATGTACATACTTGGACACAGGTGGTGTGAATGGTATTGGCACATCCCAAGTTCTGGTAGTGCCACACTGTCACTACACACGTTAGTGTTAATCCCTACTTACTGTCTCCTCAGCTGATGGGCTGCAACATCTTAAACTGTTACAAACCACATATTTTAGAGGGAAATACCTGGCAGACCTAGGCTGCTTACAGAGCACCACAAAATAGAGCCTTTAGTCCTTCTCAGCAGCCCTCGCCTTTGCAGGAAAGGGCTGGATTCCCCAGTGGGCTCTTGGTTTCAGCTCGCAGCATGCTCAAAGTGCCAGGCCAGGTAGAAATCTGCTGCTGCAGTGGGAGTGATGGGCTCTGGTGTTTTCCTGATGGACATCATTTCAGTGTCCCTTTTCAAAGGCATTGGCAATGGTTTGAATGTTTACGTTGTTAATGCTCTGGGAGCAGGTAATGGCAGGTTAAAACACGACCAGCATGATCAAAAGGTGCCCTGGGAGGTAATCTCTGTTTGTTGTGGGAAGAGGAAGGGAGGAAATAGTTCAGAGGCAAAAACAGAGGGAGAAAGTGGATCTTTAAAATAAAAGAGCCTGACAGTAAACCAAGAGTCCCTTAGAAATCTCCTTGTCTCATTACCCTTGATGAGGATAGATTTTTTGCATTTTACAATGTGTTTGGCATTGGCGTGGAAGACGCAAGACTGTGGCTGGGAGAGCTTCAGGAAGTATAGTCCTGATTTGCAGTATTCCAGATAGCAACTTTGGGAGAGTGGTGTGTGTGTACATGCTGAAATGTAATTTTGAGACTTCAAGGGCTTTAAAGAAAGGTAGTGCTAGATATCTTTGTTTTTCAGCAGAGAAACATGGATGAAGGTCAGACTCACTTGCCTGAGTAGAGAATACAAATTTAGGGATTAATGCTAAGCTTTAAAGCACAGTATGTCTTCCATGCAAAGACTGACTGAAACATCTTAGTAGTTTTTGTGCAATGGCGTTTCCTCAAATTATTTTACATAGTTCATCTTCAAAGTGTTTTACAGCATAACTGCTGCAAAAGATAGTTTTGCCCCCCAGTACAGGACTTGCTGGCACATAGAGCTGCTGTGGAATGAATGGGGAGGAAAAAATGCTGCTTCAGTGTTTAAAACAGGATCAGAGATGGATTATTCTGCAGTGGTGGAAACATATCTTCAAGGCCTCTAGTGGCTTGCCTTCTCAGGGGTTGGATGGTCCTCTCTGTTTCCTTGCTAGGATAAATAAAATTATTCATTTGTTATATTAACTGTTTGATAGGAGGCTAGTTAGTAAGAGTGATTCAAGATAGAGGCAGTAATTTTTGCATGTCCTTGCAGATCACATGGGTTAAGATACAGAGCAACAGGTCCTGGTTTGCTTTCCCTAATTGATTTTTCATTTGGAGCCAAACAGGGAATTGCAAATCAGTGTTTTGCTGGAGTGAGGCCTGCACCACCACATAGGCTCCTGTGCTGGTTCTGCCCTGTTCGTTGAGGCGAAGTGCACACAAAAAGCCAATGAAATCCAGGGACGGCTTGCACAATGCTGTAGTAGCATCATAGAATCACAGAATGGTTTGGGTTGGAAGGGACCTTACTGATCATCTAGTTCCAACCACCCTGCCATGGGCAGGGACACCTTCCACTAACTAGATCAGGTAGCTCAAAGACCCATCCACCCTGGCCTTGAACACTTCCAGGGAGGGAGCATCCACAACTTCAACAATGTTGTGCTCAGTGTGTGTGTCTTTTGATACTGACTTTGTATCCAAAATTTCCCACTCCTTTCCCCCTGCTGTTCTGTTTTCAACCACAGACTTTGCTGAAGGAAACATTCACCATAAGGCCCTGCTGATCTCAGTGACTGTCTGCAGTATACTTCTGGTGCTTATTATCATATTCTGCTACTTCAGGTAAATAAGCAACATTTTACCAGCTAGCTAGCATTCTTCCCAACTTTTATCTTTTTATGGACTCAAGAATTTGAAAAATTTCAGATGGACCTTAAGGAAAAAAATGAAAAACTGTAATTTTATGATGAGGAAAAAATGTGTATTTTGTTCATGTTTGTCACAGGCATACCTGTGTGATGTATTTCATATATTATCTTTCACCCAACATCCTTAAAAGCCTTTCAGGTCGAAGCACAGATAACTCTTTACCGAAGCTGAGAAAGCCACAGGACAAAGTTTGTACAGGACAGATAAACCTAAGGCTTCTCAATGTGTTTATGTATTGAGGAACTGGTCATAAAAAAGAGGGGGGTACAGGAATGTAAGTATGTCTAGAATGTTATCATAATCTACATACATTATGTTTAAATAATTCTGTGTGTTTTTTTAAGTACTCCCAGATCCCATGACCATATCTCCTTTTGCTCTTAAAAGACTCACTGCAATCAATAAAATAAAATTGGGTGTTTACTTGGACTGTGCTTTAAACTTATTTAAGTTTCTGAAAGAAAAGCGTCTGGTTGCTTTGCAAACTTACAGCTGGTTGCACAGTCTTTGAGTTTTATACTTAGAGTTTTGATGCTGAAAACAGTTTGCTAGAAATAAAACTGAAAATATTGGTCAGTGAGTCCAGCTGGGACTTCAGGGAAGCTGAGGAAGCCACGTAGAGGATAATGTGCACTACTCAATGCACCCGTGTGCATTGTATTCAAAGCTAATTTCAGTGTTGTACAAAACGACAGGTACAAACGGCAAGAGGCGAGGCCTCGCTACAGCATTGGGCTGGAGCAAGATGAGACCTACATTCCCCCTGGAGAGTCCCTGAAGGATTTGATTGAGCAGTCCCAGAGCTCAGGCAGTGGCTCCGGGCTCCCTCTCCTGGTAAGGAAGCAATATTATTTGAATGTCAGTTTAAAAGGCAAAAAGGAGTAGAGGGAGAAGACAAAATGATGCACAAGAAATTATAGTTGTGTTTGAAAGGAGGCACTGTGTCCTTGGTTATTGTTTTTTTAAATTATTTTTTATTTTCTCCCAGAATTGACAAGGATTTAAGCTGGAAAACTTCAGAATCAGGAGACTTTTTTTTTGCTTGTAGACTAAGCCAAAAAGCTTAGTGTGTTTTTGTTTTTTTTTTAATTCAGCTCAGTTCTGAACTTAGATACCGTAGGGGAAATAGAGACCAATAAAGCCCACAGAAATTTATCAGGATTTACCACAGTGCAAAGGACAGCGTCTGGCTTGCAGTCTTATTTTCTCGCTTTTATGTGCAACACACAATAACATTTCCAACACTGACATGTAGGCTTTATGTGAAAGGAGCTGCAATTCATCAAACATGGAACCTTTTTATGTGCAAACTTCACTTTGCATTCAGAAGTCAAGAGCGAATTATTTTTCCTTGTACTGAGGTAATCTCAAAGGTTAAAGGCATGGGGATGGAGCGTACTTTATCATTATTTCTGAACTTACTCCAAGATGACTGAACCTCTTAAGCTCACATGCAAAAAAAAGTCAGTGGTTTTATGTTCTGTAGCAAAACAGTTCTGTTCAACACTTTGTGTTTTTGAAAGCCATTGTTGGGTTTTAGCACTGAGAAAAGAAGCCATGAATTAGGTTTCATTTTCATTTTTCAGAGATTTTATGTCCCTCCTCTCTCCCAAACCTATTGTTGTCCAGTTTCCAAGTACTATTTATCTGGTTTTTGCCCTCATATCTTGTTTTTTACACCGTAAGAGAAAATAAATGGGAAGCTTTATAATTCCTTGAAATGAGGCAACAGGCTGAGTGGCTGGCTAAAAGCTCAGTTTGCTCTGGCAGGAATAAGAGCTTACAGTCTCATTTAAAATGAGTGCTAACTTTTTTTGAAGTCCAATTTTGTGACAATTATCATAGCTGTTGAGAAAATAAAGCTAAGCTGACAAGTGGGTGTTGTGACTGGTCCTGAGCATGGAAAAGGCATGGTCTTTTTTGTTGAGAGAAACTCCATGGTTTACATTTAGGCTTTAAGAAAGCTCTGTTATACTCCATACCAACATCCCTTTAGCAGCCATGGAAAGGGATGGATCATGCTTATGATCAAGGACCATTCCTGATGACAGCTTCCAATTTATTTAACTGTGAGGGGCTCTTAATATTTTTGTTTTGCTTTTTGTATGCCTTCCCCATCAAGGTCTTCGTCTGCGCTTGGTGCTCCTACCTGGTACAGTGACAGAAATTGGACTTGATGATCTTGAAGGTCTTTTCCAGCCTACATGATTCTATGATTCTGTAAGAAATAATCATAATTATAGCAAACACAAGGAACTTGATCCTTCTCCTCTGAGAGGATGTGTTCCCAGCAGCCCACGAGGGTAGCAGGTGACCTGGTCCATCTTGTCCATTGTGCACGGCACAATATTTCATCCAAAGGATGCCCTTGGGACAAGAAAGCTGGAGCAAATCTGGTTGTGACGGCTTGTGCTTTATGCCTTCCTCCGTATCAGTGAGGTGCCTGAGCTGGTTGAAGATGAGACCTGTGGTCTTACTGATGTCCCTAGCTCTCTCTCTGCCTATGAAAATGTATACATTTTTTGCAGGCTTTCCCTTTAAATAGTGATTTTCTGTGGAAGAGAAGAAAAATGAGAGCTATAATGAATCTTGCACATGGTAATAAATGTTTGCTGCATTTCCCAGACAACTACAACCACTACAGGCTTGCTGGAAATGCACGAATTAATACATCTGGACCCATGCCTGAAACAAGTGTATAGAAAGTGCCTGGCAATAATGCTCTAGACTTTATTGTGGAAGAACTTGTTTTTAACTGCTTTATTTCTTATTCAAAGAATGAAACATCCAAAGTTATTATTTCAGAAAAGTAAGCTGCAAATTTATTACAAAATGTCAGTTTATGATAAACAGTAATGTTTTCCTCCTGTGCAGAGCATTTATTCCAATGAGTACAGATATTACACCAAAAACAAGCATTAACTAAGATTTTATCAATACTTGGACATTCAACAAGTATTCTCTTTCCTGGGCTGTTTGTACCTCTGACAGAAAAGTTTGCTGCAAGTCAAATGCTGCCAATCAAATTTTAAACTAAGTAAAAATACAGGAAATTTTAAATAAAAAGCTTTTAGCCAACAAGCTGGGGTGCACAATCACGTCTGTGCAAGCAAGCAGAACCCCACTGCCCAACACAACAAGATGTTTATGCAAAGCTAACACCACGGTGAATCTACTTGCAAAACTGGGGAAGGAGGTTAGATGCTGAGGACGTAAAGGAGTGAGAATTTTTTCAATGATGTGTACGAGAGTTTGCGGAATTAGAGTTCAGTCTCTACCTTTTCACATATGTTTTTTTTCTAATTCCTCTTCCAATGAATTTTGCTTTTCAATAGACTGCATCCCCACCTTAGGAATGAGCTTCTCTGTTCAAAATATTGAAGTTGCAAAAGATTTGCTTGTCTAAATTTTCATCTACATTAGATGGAGACATTTACATGATGATCAGAATAGCAGAACGCAGAAAGTAAAATAGTTGGTAGCTGGGTTGATTCCAGTCAAGGAGAGGAAATACAGGGACATGTAACCTTACCTGTATCATCACGGAGCTCAAGCAGCAAAATAAAATTTAGAAATAAATAAATAAAAATCACTGTAAATAATTCTTATGGACATGTCATTCAGCATACTTATAGAATCAGTTCATCCAACAATTGTGATTAACCGATTTGTTCTAAAAATCATAATCAGATTCAAGAAAGGGCTAAATTCCTTAAAATAATATAAATTGGTCACAGTAAATTGTTTGACCAGTTCTAGCAAGAGGAAACCAGGTTAAGGCCTTCATATAGTATTCTGCCGCCTGAAAACCCATAACAGAAATGTGTTTTTCATTTTCTTAATGTAATTTAATGAGGAACTTTTCATCATTAAGTATTGTAATTTCATGTACTTTATGATGCCATTACATATATTTGCACAAATTAAGTTATTTGATATAACTGCATTATTGTTCAGGATGCATTTTTAAAATGGACAGAATAGAAAGCAACAATGCTAAATTGACATTACAAAATGTTAAAGCAAAATTCCAATATAATATAACTATTGTTCGATCACTATATGAGAGTATAAAAGAGAATAAATCAGTTTAAAAAATTCAGGCTGATCTCTGTTCTTGGCTTTCCCTGATGTTAATCAAAAATAATGGCACTGAAGCCACCATCTTGGAAGTCTAATAGTACATAGCAGGGCTTAAAAAATGGGATTCTGTTTAAATTGAAACAGAAGAAAGCTGGAACTTTTGAAATAGGTTTGCATAAATGTCATTGTATATTTTTCTTCTTCAAATTGTCTAATATGAAAACCAGTAATTTATTTACAAAATAAATGGTAATAGACCTCACCTAATAGCTTTTAAATTTGTCTTTGGATGTGCATTCATACTGCAGGGGGACTGTGTCAGTCCGGCTCTGCATTTCCAAACTGATAGTTTCAGTGGTGCTCTCAGGGATGACAAAGGAAGCAAATGGTTTTAAAATCAGGGTTTGATCATTTTTGTCAGCCAGGGTTGCAAAAATATTAGGGATTACATGAAATGAATTTGATTTCACAGGGATTCAGACAGTGCAGACTTGCTGCAATAAGCTGCGCAAGAGTTATGGATGGATGGTGGCAAAACCTAGAGACCTCAACATTGCGCTTGTCCAGATTTTACCAATAACCTGGGCCAGATGAAAGGCCCTAGAGAAAACAAATAAACAAAAAAGAAAGAAATTGCACTGGAGTCGATAAAGTTATTTTCTTTCAAAATCTCATAAAATCCTACCAGTCCAAAAATTCTTAGTTGTGGACGGCAACATCTTAATGTTCTTTTATACCAGGATGAGGCTGAGTCAACCATGAACACCAGTGGGTTGTGTTGCATCATCTACCTCAGCTTTTCTTCTATGAACTTTTAGAAATATGTGCTCTTCAGACATGCTCCAATCCTGTATTAGTATCCATTTGTCCAAGATATTTTGTAGTCATGACCGTTTGCTGAGTGCAGAATCAGCCCACTTACTACATGTAGTCTGCCATCCTTATGAAGGGTACCTCTGCAATGCTGCTGAATAAATACATTGATCTTCTGCTAGAGCTGCACAAATGCTTTGATTTTAGCGTCAGTTCATAGTATAGCCACTAGAAAAAATTGGTACAAACACTAGAAAGTGCAGATTTAAAGCTGTGCTTCCATATCTTTGGGCAAAAATACCATTTCTTGCCTGTTATTACCATGTAATGATGATGATTAAAATTAATGTGGGCACATAGATCCTAACTGTATAAGCAGTGGCTGAGGTTCTTAACACCAAATTAATATTTTGAAATTATTAGGCATGGGATTTTCGGGGAAGGTGATAGGAAGCTGCTCACAGTGGTTTTGGTAGTTTCAGAGCACTGAAGTGCTCTGGGCTCTTCCTGAGTCCCAGCCTTGAATCTCAAAGGTGTTGAGTAGTTAAGCCTTTGGAATTTGGATGAAGAGGCTTCTTTACCGGGATAGGAATGACCACAGTAGTGCTGTACCTTGAGGCAAAATGGGGAGCATCTATGTGGCAAAATTTTACTGAAATCCATTTTGCAATGGCTGCGTACTCCCGTTCCCACCAGGCTTGCTGTGCAGAGAGGATACAAAGAAGGACGGAGATGAATGCAGAAAATTTCTGCAGAGCGAGTTCTGACTGTGCGTTTTGGCATTTTACAGGTTCAAAGGACGATAGCAAAACAGATTCAGATGGTAAAACAGATTGGAAAAGGTCGCTATGGAGAAGTCTGGATGGGAAAGTGGCGTGGCGAAAAGGTAGCTGTCAAAGTGTTTTTTACAACGGAGGAGGCTAGCTGGTTCAGAGAAACAGAAATCTACCAAACTGTCCTGATGAGGCATGAAAATATACTCGGTGAGTGAAATTAAAGATAGTTATTTGATAGTGACAGCTTTTTTAAGATTAATAACTTTGTTGTTGTCTTATGCCCTTTCTTCTGTGCTTTGTTACCTGCTGTGCTCTGCAGTTAGCCACCCTGCACTTTTGGAAAGAAAAATGTTTGAAGGATTCCTATGCAGGTAAAAAATAATGGGGATGGGGGCTATTGCTCCAAAAACCACACATCTGGCTCTGCCACCTGTATTTGAGTATCTAGGTTTTCTGAAAATATGTTAAAGTCTAAAGGTGAGGCATAGTTACATGTAAGTAACATAAGAGAAATGAAATATGTTGTTAAAACAAAACCGTTGAAATGGCTGACAGTTTAGACTCCTGAGTAGTCAAAAAACGCCTTGAGAAGTATTAATCTGCAATTCTTCTTCTTTTTTTCAGGATTCATTGCAGCAGACATTAAAGGCACGGGCTCTTGGACCCAACTGTATCTCATCACTGACTATCATGAGAACGGCTCCCTTTATGATTACCTAAAATCTACCACCTTGGACACAAAAGCCATGCTAAAACTGGCTTACTCCTCCGTTAGTGGCTTGTGCCACCTACACACGGAGATCTTCAGTACCCAAGGCAAACCGGCTATTGCCCACCGTGACCTAAAAAGTAAGAATATCTTGGTGAAAAAGAACGGAACCTGCTGTATAGCAGATTTGGGCTTGGCTGTTAAATTTATTAGGTGAGTAATGCTAAGCAGGGTGAGGGAAAGTTGGTTAATCAGCCTCATGCCGGTTGTGTTGTGGCGTGCGTGAGTTTGCACATGCGAGCAGGCACTGGCAGCATGCATACATCACCTTCATGCCATGCTCACCCATACATGACATGGGGCTACCTGTGTAGATGTTGCATAAACACATAATGCAGGTGTAGAAATGGTTGCTTTCTAATTATTGAGCACATTGGCTGCATTTGTGTAAATGTTCAGTTTTCATCACTGAATGCTCAATATCAACCTGAAAATTATTACCTCGTGCTAAAAGGACATAGCATGAACAGGTTGAATTCACATCAGTATACTTGTCACTGAAGCTTTCAGCTTGTCTGATCTCTAAATAATTCACTTGCAACTTATATAGAATAATACTAATCATTTGCACATGTTACTAATTGGGATTTATTGAAAAGCACCCTAGTTGGGCTGTGTTTTGTTTCATTTCCGACAAATCAAATTGCTGAAGTACAGATTTGATTTTTGAAATGGCTTTTAAATTTGATTTTAAAAAATGGGTATGTGTTTAAACAACTTAGAAGGAGCAGACAAGTAGGACTTACTCGCTCCTGGGATTCATAAAGAAGTCATTGTGATCTGACAGCTGGTTGCTCTGTTCAGAAGGAGCTTGAGCTCTCAGTGTTGGTCCTGGTGGAGATGTGTGTTACAAATTCTCTGATTTTTCCAAGCACAGAAATGTGGCTGTAGGCTGAAGGGTTCCATTTCAGAGGCCAGCTTTGAAACTGTAGGTTACCTTAAGTAAATATGTATAAAAAAATCTGTACAAATCTTGAACTGAAATTATTCAGAGTGTAAGTAGACAGTTTTATGTGCTCTTCTCACTAGTGACTTATCTACCAGGTTTCTTGGTGAGGCCTTTTGTTTATGAAGCTGACCTTTCTTTAGGAGATGAGAATGGAACAATTTTACTTTGGGGAGCAGGGACCTAGAAAACAAGAAGTTGGAAATACGCTATTTGCACTAAAAGTTTGAGGGAAGAAATTCACCCTTTGTGGGCATACTTTGCCTAACAAATGTAGAATAACACACTGCTGGGGTATGAACTGAAAAGGAGCAATGACTGAGTGTCTCTATAAAAGAAAGTGCAATATATATTTCTCAGTATCTGAATGGAATTTACTTTGCATAGCTTGTTTTCATACAGAATCCTTCCTTAGTCAGTATTTCCCAGGCAATGACCAGGAACAGAAGAAAGTAGGTGCAAGGGACGTGCTGTACTGAAAATAACAAGTTTAGTAAAATTCTTTGCATTTCTCATTTTATTCAAAATAGTGCAAGACTGTGCAGGTAGCTAGATTTATGTCAAGCTCCTGGGGGTATACACAAATGCCAACAGCATATGTATGATTTAATGACCGTGTGACTGGTTGTACCTCAGGCTTGGCTTTTTTTTTGGTCATTTTTGTATATGTAGGTGAAGAAAATTAAAGAAGTTGTGTGATTATTCTCTGAGATTTTGTTGTATCCATCACATTTAAAAGATTTAAGCTTTGAAGGTGGGGAAAGGGAAACAGACCTTTCTAAGCAAACCACAATGTATGCCATATATTAAACTTTTAAAAACATTAAAATTGGTACAGCTGAATCTGAGGTAATAATAATAAAAAAAATCCAATAACACATTTGATGGGTGTTGCTTCCTGTTAGATATACGTTGTCTCCTCTGGTCAGCGTGTGAGATGTGACACCTTTGGTTAGATTTTTTTAGACATTCCCATCTGTGTGTTTGTACTTCTTGATGTGTAAATGCTGGGAGAGCTCAAACATAATGCATGTACAAAACATAGTTAGACTCATCTTCTTTGCAGATCTGATTTGCTATAGCTAAACGATACTGCCCGAGCTATTTAGTGTCCTCCATTAATTGCTAAGACTAAAGCATTATGTGGTGGAGTATGTTAAGAAAATAGCATTTAATGAAGATTTGATTGTTATCACCAGCATTAGAGTTCAGTCTAATGCTAATGAAATCTCACAAATGTTACAGCATCCCTGTTGAGTTTTATCTCCATTGTGGTTCTGCATTTGGATGCTTAATACAGCCTGGGGCAAGTCAGCCTTTTAGGAAGGGTCGAGTTCACACTAGGAGGCTTTCTTTGTAAGAATTGTTCCATTAAGATTATGCACTACTTTTGACCTCGTTTGAGAGTGGATGTGGTTTGAATTTACTACTTCTCCCATCTAAATTGCTTTCTTTTCAAGCCCCTTTATTGCATGTTTGATGCCTTTTTTTTTCTTTTTATTTTAGTGATACAAACGAGGTAGACATACCTCCAAATACCCGTGTAGGAACAAAACGCTATATGCCTCCTGAGGTGCTGGATGAAAGCTTGAACAGAAATCACTTTCAGTCGTACATCATGGCTGATATGTACAGTTTTGGACTCATCCTTTGGGAGATAGCCAGGAGATGTGTGTCAGGAGGTAAATGGCAAACATAACTTTTTTATAGCTGAGAGGCCGCTTTTAATTGTGTCAGTGAACCCCAGAATTCGATTATAAGCCCAAATCTTCCATTACATCCTTTTCTCTGGGTAGTTATTTTTACTGTAATAAACACATGTGGATAAACCATTCAGCTAACTCTCTTAATTTCTGTTTTCTCATTGAAACTTACCTTAAAGCATCAGTCAGTGCTATTTCAAGAGCAAAAATTTATAGTGTATTTTAATGGCTTGTTTGAAGGCAGCAGATGCCTGCACTGCAGAAGGTATTTGGAATTCCTTTTGGTGTTTTTTCTGAAGGCAACACATTCTTGCTGGACTGTGGGCATCCAGCTATTTTAGCAGAAAGAACGTAGTAATTTCTTCTTTTTATTAAAGTTAAATATAAGAAGAAAGACAAACAAGTTGGGGGTATGCAGGGACACTATTTAAAACAAATAATCTATTTCCAAGACAAGTAGAAAAAAGCAGGGAGAGGTGGCATTTTTTTACATCATTGTTGTACCAGTCGAATGTGCCTCATTTCCTTCTGGTACCAGGCATTCAAGCGTGAGGAGAGTAATGATAAAGCAATGCAGCCAGCTGCAGGTTTGGGGCGAAGATCTGTTCTTATCTGCATAGGCTGTGTGTGCTTTCTGCACATGTTTTTCAGTGCAGTACAAAAATGATGGCTGTTATTACCTCTATTTTGCCACTGAGGGAAGTTAAATGCAGAGAAATGACTTGGCAGCAGTTACATACCTGACTGGTGGTGAGTAAAGAGTAGAGCATGTCTCTTGGGTCTGTGCTACCTTCACCAGACTTTATTGATTTTTAAAGCCTGCAGTATTGTGCTGAATGCTTGCTCTGGGCTTACCCTAGAGGAGCTGAATTTCACTGGTGAGCGATGTGATCCCTGTGTTTACACATTGATAAAGTATATTGCAGTGATGCTGTGTAAATGCTGTAATATAGTCGTCATCATTACTGTGCAGAAAGAACGCCTTCCCATTTTCTGAAAAGGCAGATATTTAATATATACCCGAATATATGGAATATATATATATATATTTCCAATGCTACAAGGGAAACCTAACTTGGGGTTAAGTATCTGCCTAATTACTCTGATATGGGCCCATTGCTAACAAATTGTTCTTTTTTGTGGTAACTTATTGGAGATTGCTAGACTGGACAGCAATAATAGAAACTGTCTCATTTGACAAGTAACTAATGATTACGTTGGAGCTTGGCTGTAGTGTAAACTTTCAGGGCAGTGAAGTTCTTTTTAGAAACGCATCTAATCCTTAAACAGTAAGGGTATTTTCTCAGCATATTACACCCTATGCTATCTTTGATATAAGTTTGAGAAAATCCATTTCAGGAGAAGGAATGGCTGGAATTAGAGGGAGCAGTAGGTGAAAAATGGATATGCAGAGTGTCTCTGAGCATTGCATGTCCTGCTGCCCTACAGTGGACAAGAATGTCAAGGGATCAAACAATAAGCTTGGTCTACAGTGAAGCCATGGGCTAGCTTTTCTTTCACTGCAGCATGAAACTGAAACAGTAAAGGCCAAAACTGAATGAGAATTAAGGCAAAGTAGACAAAGCTGGGTGTATGGCAGAGGACAACACTTCGTGGTCAACCTGATAGAAAAAAAGAAAAGGGAAGAGGGTAGTGGAAAACATCTTCTGCAAAGTGATGTGCAGCTGCTTGTTTCTTTCAGGAATAGTTGAAGAATACCAGCTTCCGTATCATGACCTTGTACCCAGTGACCCGTCATATGAGGACATGCGGGAGATTGTGTGCATCAAGAGACTACGCCCTTCATTTCCCAACAGATGGAGCAGCGATGAGGTAGTCTCCTTTAAAACACAGCCTGTGCTTTATTACTTAACATGGCATGGGCCCGAATTTGCGGTATTTTTAATCAGAATGAGTGAGATTGACCTAATTCTGTTGCATTTTGAGTGAGGAGGAACTTCACCGCTGATGCAGCAGGGCTTGGGAAGGACATCAATGTTCTCAGAGACCCCCATGGAAGCTGCAGGTGTTGAGAGCCTCAGGGGCCGTTGCCTGCAATATTTATAAGCAGTTTTTTTTGTTTGCTGTCTACCAGATCACATGGTGATAGCAGGCTGTACATGGACTTTTCCTAGTCGCCCTGTTTTCATCTAGCACTTGTTTTGCTTTCTGCTCCCAACATTAATAACGTTAAATCAGTGGCTAACCAAAAATTTTGAAAGAGGAATTATTTTATAGTGTTGAGTGCACTGGCGGTGTACATGGTATACTGGCAGCAACTTCAGTGTGTGCTGATGTATGGGATGTGATTCCAACCTTTTTTCTTTTTTTTTTTTTTTTAAGAAGCAAATTTCTTCTGTCTAGTTGAAATGAAGTCAGTATACAGCTTTTGTGTGATCACAGGTGTGCAGACTTGGAAACATGATTTTACCATGATTTTACATTAACATTAGCACTTGATACTGCATTTCATTATTAAGGTATTGATATGCAATGATAGCACTACATCCAGGCTGCACAGAAGAGCAGCCTTTTCATCTCAGAGAAACAGCACTCATGTACCTCTTCACATTGTAGCAAACAGGCCTATAGATGCAGCCTTTCAGAAGAGATGTAGGATCCAAAGAATGCTTTCCAAAGTCAAATTTGGACGTGTGAGGGGTGAGAGAGAACCTGAACTCTCCTCACTGAGAATTTGTAATGAAGCAACGTTGTGCTGGTGGGATTGGAGACGAACAGTTGATGTACCACAGGCAAATCTGCCAACTGCCATAGTGATGCTATAGAGGGGTCATTTATCGTGTTAATTGGTACAGTTTAATGCTGTAAAGTCTTCCACAGCAGCAGAAGACAGCTGTCATTTGGGAATAGCAGTGTTTAGATGAATATTCTTCAGGTACATGGAAGATTTAGGTTACGTGAGTTGTGGGTGATTTGGGTATGTGAGGGAAAAATAAAACAACCTCCCTGGGTGACCGGAGGGCTTGTGCAACGGCCAGTGTGGGAAGATCTGCCCAAGAACCCATCCTCTCACTCATCACATCCGTCTGAGCCTTCAGACAGGGTGGAAACACTGTAGGAAGCATGGTTGGTATTGATCCCTAGGAAGGCTTTTGTGCAGGGGCACAAAGCATGTGTTTGGTCTGCTAACCACATGCGCTGAGGGTTGAGGAGGCATGTTGAAATTACTACTCTCAATTAATTGGTTAGTGTAACCAGTAATCCCACTTCAGGATTTCTAGCAATGAGAGGCAAATGTGTTAACGCATAGTGTATAACCAAAAGCTGTTTATAAAAATCTGTATTAATCAGGAATATTAATTATTACTATTATATTATTATAAAATTAGTTTAGTTATATATTATAATATATTATAAATTTGTATATTATTATAAAAACAGTAAGTAAGGCTGGTCTGGGCACTGCTAGTAGGTGTTATCCTTAATGACTTTCAGAGTTTGGACTGCTTCTGGGCCAAGAGCCTCATGGGAGCAGAGAACAAGATGGGTGGGACAGATAACTTTTCTTTTTCTATCGTAGCAAGCAAGTCTCCAGACAGTGTAACTCTGCAGGGTGACAGGATAGTCACCTGGGTGCAGTGGCTGGTGGGGTGCTGCATGTTTGGAAGTAGACAGTAGGCGCAGAGCAGGGATACATGGTCCTTTTGAAAGCCAGCATGTATGTCTTTTTGGCTGCCCTTAGAAAAGACCTCTTCCCTTTAGTTAACCATTACCACCAGCTGCAGTCTCATCTTCCACTGATTTTCCTTCCATTTTCCCTCTGTAGTGCCTGCGGCAAATGGGGAAGCTCATGATGGAGTGCTGGGCCCACAACCCCGCGTCCCGGCTCACGGCCCTGCGAGTCAAGAAGACACTTGCCAAAATGTCAGAGTCGCAGGACATTAAGCTCTGATGCAGCAAAAGACAGCTTTCGTGAAGACGCATGGAAACAGACTTTCTTTTGCAGGCAGAAGTCATGGAGAGGTACTGATAGTCTTGCTGATAAGTACCTCGAGTGCAGTCGTATTTAAGAGCAAATGTAAGTTTGTTTGACAGCTTTTGAGGAGACTGTCCTTGGCAAAATCAGCTGAATTTTGACATACAAGATTGGAAGAGGCTTGTCTGCCCTTGTTTACATGGGGAAATACAGTTTTAGTAACTGGTTTAAGATTATGCATGTTGCTTTCCATGAAAGCCACTTATTATTTTATTATTATTATTACTA
>VXAL01014893.1:137783-230882 GCA_013399475.1 Chauna torquata
AAGAAGAAAAAGAAAACCCAAAACAAACTATTTTAGGTAGCAATACAAGACATTAGGACACTGTCCACAATGACAGGCTTACGGCATGTAAATACATTTATTCTATATGTAAGCAACAGAAATAGCAAGAAACCCAAGTAACAGACATGTTTTTCTCTGTGTGCATCCCAGACTCCAACATGTCTCATGAGTGTCTGCATTTCTGTCAGTGATTTGGAAAAAGGAGTCTCAGTCTCCCATGGAAGCAAATCTTGACTCAAGAGACCCTCACTGCCTCAAAACCTTCAGGAGTCATTAAAACAGCACTTAGGTCTTGCACTGTTTAGCGTGATACAGTGGATCAGCTGTGATCAGATTTAAAAAAAAACAAAACAAACAAACAAAAAGTAAAAAAAAAAACAAACCCTATACACTGACAGCCACCTTTGCAAGACCACAACACAAGAACTGAAGAAAATGAGGTGAAAAGGACTGCCTCCAATAGTGTTTCTAACTCAGAAATCAAAGGTTTTCCTTGAAGTCAGTAGATATTTTATATATATTTATATAATATATATATTATTTATGTCACTAGCGATCAACATGTAACGAAGAGAGATGGTGTGAAGGGCAGCAAAACTGCTGCAGCACGTAACCGAAGGTGGATGACTAAAAGGATAAGCACTTAAAAAAGTAGCAACAACTGGAGGATAAGAAGCCTGCAGTCATTTCCCAAAACAAACGCGCTCACCTGACATAAAATGTTACCGTAACTCTTAAGAGCGGGTTCGGGCTGCCAAACCGACCTGCTGTGTGGAAGAGCCATCCCAGAGGAAAGCCCTTCCCGAACGGCGTTTCCACGGCCCGCGGGGCCCTGCCGTGCTGGCGGCCGGGCGCTGCCCCACGAGGTGGCAGTGTGTCCACGCACTTGCGGCGGAGGGACCGCCGCTGGCTGCCTCCCACCCAAAGTGGTACCCCCAGCAGGTCTGGCTGGCCTTGCTCCCCACCTTCCTTCCTTGGGAGGACACCGAGGGGTGCAACGCCCCATCGCAAAGCCCTCTCCCCGGCTGCGCGCCCTGCCATGGGGCTCTGCAACTGAGGCCGGCTGCGGCCCCTGGAAGAAATTAAAAAAGAAGAAGAAAGTTCTGGGGGACCTTTAGTTGGGGTGGGAGCTCGCATGAGCAGTGATGGCAACGCTGCTGCAATGAGGTGTGGATCTACGGAGGAAGTGAGGGGCAGCTCGCACGGGCCCTGCAAAGGCTGATGCAGCAGGGGACGGATAAACCGTCCAGCCCATGACAGCAGCGGGCACGGGAAGGTTTCTGAGCAGTCAGGATGGAAGAAGACCAGCTCCATCTCCCAGTGATGGTGATGCCAGTGCCCTAGCAGGTAGTGATGTCCTTCACTGCCATTCGCTGCGGATACTCCTCCCTCTCAATAAATTTGCTTTATAGCAAAACAGTAGAAGAACAATGTCCCAGCTTCAGAATATTTTAAGAATACTATTTATCGATTTTTCTTGAAGATGGTATGGGGGGGTGGGGGTGGGGGTAGGTCAGATAGCTGGCAAAAGGAGCATAGTCTTGAAGTGACACAGGTTAACTATGAGACACTTCCTCATAAGGCCCCAGGGAGAAGGGTGCACGTTTCCCACCTAGCAAAAGCCCACAGCTAGCAGTACAAGTGAGCCTGGGCATCAGATAGACAGAGATGAAGAGGGGAAGGAGCTGAAAGCAAGTTAAGATCATACACCCGCCTTGGAAGAGGAGTCACACAGGCAGAATGCACATGGAGAGTGAAGAAGCAGACATTAGATATAACTAGTTACACCTGAAGATGGCACAGGAGGGAGAAAAGCTAGGACATACAGCCATTTTGTAGCTCTAAGGTGGGTAAAAAATGTAGGAAAAGGGCAGAGCTGGAAGTCCCAGTTGAAACCTCCTGAGAGCAAGATTTCCATTAGCATTGCAGGATGTTGCATTAGCTGCCCAAGGTGAAAAACAAGATGGGTGTTTGTGGAAAGGATGCCCTTGGCATCTCCCTGTTCAGAGAAGGCGGAGATTACACAGGCAAAATGTGTAACTTTCAAATGATGTGGAAAGTTAAAATTTATGTCCTCCAGTCCCTGGATTTGACTGGAAGTCTGGTCTGCAAACTGCTGGATAACTGCTGAGAAAAAGAGTGCTTTGTGAACGCTGCCCAGCAGGTAAAGAAAGCACCACTGGTGTCAGGGAGCTGAGAAATTAAAAAACAAAAAAAAAGAAAGAAAGTCCCAAGCCTATGGAAATGTCAAATGGGAAAAAGGTCAGATGAAATTTTCCTTTCATTTTGACCAATGACATTTTCAAAGTTACCTTTAAAGGCATAGTTTTGAAAGCCTTGGGGAAAAACCAAACACGCATACATGCAAAATCACACACAAAAAAAAAAGCAAAAAACCTCCCACAAAACCAAACCAATACCAAACCAAACCAAACAAACAAAGAAAAACAAAGGAAAACAAACTGGCTCAAGCCTGAGGAAGAATATGAAGAGTGAAGACATGTGTGGCCGAAGGCGTGTTTGTGCACAATATCAATAACCAGGGCCTGGCTTGAAACCTGGAGTGGATGGGCTGGGGAAGAAAGCATTCCTTGCCTCAGGAACAGAGGACAAACAGGGCTGGAAGTAAAACCACTGTGATCCCATGTGTTGTGTTGTACTAAAAAGTCAGTCTTTTCACGGAGCAGAAAATGAAATACGTTTGCAGTGACAACTGATAAAAACAATAGGTAGCTCCTTTTGCCAACTTCCCATGTCATCTGTTTGCGGTGGCCAAGAGGCAAGTGGCACAGGGACAAACGCACCCGGTGGGCTAGTGGGGACATGCAACGCCCTGCCCAGGCAGAGGAGCTGGAGCGAGCAGAGCGAAGGCAAAAAGCTGCAATGTGTGGGACTGCGACTTCACCACTCCACACCAGTCCTGGCTGCAGCAAGCTTGGGAGGAGTGATGGAGATCTGCTGCATGGGTGTCACCCAGAAATGGCTGTGTGGAGCGCTCCCCCTGTGCCCAGCAGCCCTGACCATCGCAGACATGAAAGGAGGAGGTGGCTCTCAGTGGCAATGAGTACGTGCGGCTCTGTGGGAAGCTGATGGGAGCTGCTGGCTCTCTGAGCTCTTCAAAATGAAGACATATGGAGGCCCACACTAGGCACACAAATCAGGTGGTCAGCATCAGTGCCTCCATACGCTTGCACATATTCTTCTGAGCCGATGGACTCCGTGTATTTGGACTGGGAAGCTGGATGGGGCCAACCAAGCTGTCACAGCCACCTAGGGACAGGATTGCTTCCTGGAGCAACAGCAGACCAGGGTGGTGCCAAACATCCCAGCTGGCTGCAGGGAGGGGTGCGGGGTTAGAGCCTTTGCAGGTGCAGATCAGTGACTTCAGTAAAACATCATCAGTTTATATCACCTTTGCATCAGGCAGGCTAACACGAGGTGAGCAACCCTTGTGGGCTAGCAGAGGACTTTGGAGGATGGCTGGGGAAGGAAAGGACAGACAGCATATAGAGGGAAGTGTCTTAGAAGACCAGGAAGGGGATAACAGGTTCAATAAAAATGGGAAAGACTCATCCTGCTGCTGACAAAACTACAAATAAAGCAATAATGATAATAATAATAATCATTATAATCCTTGCACTAGATACTAATTAGTAAATAATTATCATAGCAAATTCTCTTTTTTATTTTTTTTTTCCTGGGTTTCTTTTTTTTTTTTTTTTCCCTTAACCACTCTGAATTGCATATCTGGCCCCACCATATCGCGAAGGGGTAGAAAGGCTCTTGTTACACTTTGAATTGAAAATTGACTCCTATCCTACAGTCCCCACTGTCCTACAGCCATTTTCCACAAAGGCTCAGTGGGGCTCCCTCGGGGAAGGATGGGAACTGTATGTGTGTTCCTACTTAGCACCCAGAGTACCTGCTTTCCAGATGCACACCTCTTAAACACTGATTTTTTTTTTTACAGGTAGGTCTAGGAAACAGAATAATGACAGGAGGATCATTGTGAGACAATCGATGTGCATAATTGTAGCCAAAATCTGAATTCACCAGAAACCAATAATCTGAAATAGCCACAACCAACTGTCCACAGCCTTGTCTACAATGGCTTTAAACAAAAAAATATAAAGAGCCATGGACAGTCTCCTTACCCCTGTCCAGAATTTGATGTAAACAACATCCATAGAAACTGGGATTGTTAAGAAAGTTTATCCATATATCTGGATAGCAATAAAAAGCGTTTCCTAGGAAACTGTAAAATCCTGTACCAAGCAGTGTACAGCCAAGCCAAGAGGAACATTAGGTTGATTTATATTTTCAAGGTACAACTTTGCATGATTTCTCTTAGATCCTGTGACAATGTACAAGGAGAGCACATGTGAAGGTCAGGGCTGTATATTTCTTCTGTTTGTTTGCTTTCTTTCTTCTCTGAAATGTCTCTTGTGTAACTCATTGGTCTGGGTTTTCATTTCAATTTTCGTTTGCAATAACAGGGCATTACCGCTCCCTGTGTCTGTCCTTCCTGTTCACGCCAAGGCTGCATCAGTAATTTCCTTCTGCTGCCAAAGAAACCACGGTTTCGTGTCTTCCCATTTCTTCCAGAACTGCCGCCAGCATGCTCAGGTTGCCATCAGGGAAATTCTGGGCTTCCCAGAGATCCAGGATCACCCCAGTGGGACTTGATTTTGTAGCAAAATAATTTAGGTACCTGCAACGGGCCAAAAGGAGACTGTTTTTTTTTGAGCTGCTTGAATTTATACCTGGATTCATATGAGTTCAGACCATGCACATCACCAGCACTGTCACGGTGTTCATCTCCTGTGCGATTAGTCTGACCAGCCTGTAGATACATCTGCCGTCACTCATCTCAGCAAGGCTTTCACAGAATCACAGAATGGTTGAGGTTGGAAGGGACCTCCAGAGATCATCTAGTCCAACCCCCCTGCTCAAGCAGGGTTTCCTGAGGCCCCTTTGGCACATACCTCCGAGGGGGCTCAGCATCCCCACCACATGTGGGTGACCCTGCTTACCTGTCCAGTTTCAGCTTGTGGGCCAGCATCCTCCAGTCGTGGCCCCTGGTCTGGGGTGCGTCCAGGCTGCTGCAGAGCTTCTGCCTTATTGGGAGGGGGATGCTGAAAGCATTGGGCCCTACTATCGTGGTGATGGTGCCTGCTGAGTCCATGACAGGATAATCGATGCCAGCGGGTTCCTGAGATTGGAAAGAAGGAAAAACAACAACAACAACAACCAAAACCAACCAACCAACCAAACAAAAAACCCAATAGTTTTGCTGCTGAATGCAAAAATGATCCTAGAAGTGTACCCCTGAAGGCAGTGCTTCTACTTGCATTAGAGGGACAGCAGCCCTCTGTCAATTAAGCATTTATGTTATCTGAAAAATATTTATAGCCAGTTCTGGATAGATTTTTTTTTTTTTTTGAGCATGAAGATTACTATGGCTGGACAACATTGTGCCGAGCTTAATTAATCACTTTCTGGAAATAAAGATCAAACACTTTGACACATTTCAGAGCAAATTATTACTACCAGGGCAGAACTGAGCTTTCCTGGCTTGACTGAAAAAATAACCTCTCAGAGGTCAATGAGAGCTGGTTAATTATTTGGGGCAGAAGCCTGGAAAAAGAGGCAGGAGTGAGTTATTCTCCTTCCATATCTCCTATATACATTTTCAACTGGTCTCATGTGCAGTGCGATCAGCCTGAGGTGATGCTGGCAGAAATAGGAAGAGCAGCTTTGTCCCTGCCTCTGCTGGAGGAAAGCAAAATACTCATCCTTAAATGTCAATTTATTTATTTCTCCTTGAGCTCTCTGGTTGTTTCATGTCAAACTGGCTTCTGGGAAGGCCTCATAAAACCTGAAACTGCCTCAAAATCAGGCAATGCCCTGCCTCACAAGCTGGCCAGGCCAATCCCACTGCTTCAGGCCATGAACTCTTCTCATCATCATCCAGCAGCAGGACCTGCCCATGAGCTGGCAAAAGGACACGTATGCCACTGCGGCTGCCTCCAGGCTCACCTGTGCTGGTGGGTCAGTGGCTGTGGCTACAGCGTAGGGAGTGGTAGCATCTCAGGTGGTCTACCTTCCCTTTTTATTCCTGGTCAATGCATGTAATGAACACATTGAGACACTCTAGTGTGTGTCACTGCTGTAGTGGTGACTTAGTCACCAGAAGAAACTGTGAGGAACCACAGTTAAGGTTACTTGATGCTTTTCCAGGTTGCTGTTGTTAAATTTCCAGGTGACTTTTTGCCTTCAAATGAGCTGAGATTTTTTTTTTTTTTGGTAGGTAACAAAGTTGACCCAACCCTGTACGCCAGCCCTTCACTGCCCAAGGTTCTACCGGCCCCCATTCGGGACTGGGAATGTCACTTGGTGTCAAACATGAGGAGCAATTTTGCAACAGGCAGCCTTGATAATGGCAGTATTATTCCCTCCCTCCGTTCATCCCTGATGGATGTGATCACACCACAAGACAAGAATATTATCCGGTTCCCCCGAATCTATTACCAGGCCCTGTTACAAAGAAGCAGCTGAAGATGATTATAGTCTGTATTTGCATTTCATTAAAGTTACTCTCAGTTCTTTCTTTTCTCTGTTAGGTTAAATTAGAGATTACCTCAATGCAGCTCTTATTACAATAATTGTTTATGATACTTGTTTTACCATCTGTCTTTAATACTGTGTTGTCCCCAGCTGAATATGTAGCTTTACACCCAATAACCAAGCAGATGTTATGGGTAATGGCACACACCATCAGGGCTCTACAGCACCAGTAACTTTTGTCTGTCAACTCCCAGCCCTTCCCCAAGTCAGTAGCCACCGAGGTACTGGTGCTGCAGGATGAACTACTCCAACTGTGCAGTAAGGATGCCTCTGCTTTCTTACCTGGCAACCTATTTTCAAAGGGATTTGGAGATACAGTTGAAAATAAAGTAGGAAGGTAAATAGTAAACGAAAGTGATAAAAGATGAAGATGTGTTCTAGGTTTGCTATGGGAGGTGGATTAAATTCCCAAATGCATTTTGCCGAACACTAAATCTTTATAAAGAGAGGGGAGCAACATTCGAGCAGAGTGACAGCTCATTCACCCTGCTTTTCTGATCTGGGGGATTTATAATGCGATTCTATCCTGTTCCTCTGTGTTGGTCCAGTAGCAACTAAGGGAAGACAGCGACCTCAAAATCCTGGTACCCAGGAGGTACCAGGCACAAAAGCCACCAGCACATCCACTGAAGTCAATGCTGCTTCACACCTGAACATGTCGCTTGGTCTCAGCCCTAAGTTTTACTGCACCAAGTTTTTCAGCTATGGCAAAGATACTCCAAAACTTATGATCATTTTTCTACTGGAAAATGTCAGCCAGCAAAAGAAAAACTGTCAAAGATAATAGCCATGATTTATAGCAGTAGCAAAGTCTGAGGGGAAAAGTCTGTTGCAACTACACCATCTGGTATTCCCTGTCCAGGAGCCAGGACCACGCAGTGCTTCATGAGATGCGTTAGGGAGTGGCAGGCAAAGAGGTCCTCCACATAGACACAGAAAGGGGGTACTAGCCTGGAGACCATCACTGCCTTCCTCCCTCCTTGAAGGGGGAATGCTCCATTCCAGATGAGAGGGGAAAAAGAGAAACTAAGGGAAAATGCAAGAGGAGATACAAAGCAACAACTTAATCCACCCCTTCTGTCCATCTCAGCAGTCAGGAGGAATACGGAAAACACAAAACAGGTAGCAATGGGAAAAGCTGTGCATTGTTAGCCCTCCCACATTCCCACACTGATGCCTCTTACCTCTGACACGGAGCAGTTAAGCTGGAAGATCTGCCCTTCTCCTTCGACTTGCCGCACGCAGAGTTTGCAGACCAGCTCCAGGGTATTGAGGCTGAACCTTTCCAGGGTGAAGGTACAGTGCAGGTTCCTCTGGCACCCACTCCAGATGTGGTAAAAAGGAATCTCCTACAGGAGGAAAAACAACAAAAAAAGGAGTCTAGGAAGGCTGTTAAAAATCAGTCATTTTCCACAATCCCTTTTCAGTTGAGGATTGGCTCAGGTCCCACACGGCTCTGGGGAGAGAGGAGAGGGACACCCTGTGGGACCAGGGCACAGATGCTGTGTGACTGGAGACCGCGAGCTCCATGCTACTGTCACTGCAGATGGTCCAGGGAAAAAAATGTCCACACTTGTTTTTTTTTAATGAATATGTCACTGTATTTCCTTATGCATCTCCACTAGGATCCAACATGAATGGTTTGTGATGCTCACCTGGTATTTAGCCAGCAGTTTGCTCTTCCAGAGAGAGTGGGCAATGTCATGAATGGACAAGCGGAGGTTGTGGGTGCTTCCCTTAAAATGCAAAGCTTTGGGTTCCTCCAAAAGCTGCCCACCCATCTGCTGCTCAAGCTGGAGGACCTCCTGCAGTACGGCAATAACAAGAAGAAAGCGGTCAGATAGTATCAAGACAGCATCAGGGCACCAACACTGATCTGCTGATTCCTCAAGACTGACCGCTGTAGATGCTGTAACTTGTATACTAGAGAAAATATGCACAGATGCTGCATGGAGTTACATTTCCCTGTGGATTGCACTAGAGGATCTAAGGATAATCCCCTTGCCCCCATCACACAGCAGTAGCCCATGGGGGCTACAGGCAGCCCTGTCTCCTCTGGGAAACACATCATTACCTGACATGTCCTTACACATGTCCTAGGCACAGCAATCTTAAATGCATGCGATTATATTGAACACTTTGCATACAGCTTGAATACTGAAATAGATCCACCTTCTCCAGTGCTCACCAAACTGGACATCTAGTGTATCTTTACTATTTTGCTTTGGGAAGCTCTTATTTGTGTATGTCCTGCTGATATGGGACCTGTGGACACTGCTGGTCCTGCAGCTGACAGCCTCCTGGCAAACTGCTCTGTGACAGAGCAGTAAAGATGCCTACTCTGAAACTAACCATTGAGAGAGATAGTATCGAAACAAGAGCAAGACACTATGACACAGCATTTTGTATATACAAATACATAGGTTCAGGGTTACTGAAATATTGATTGCGTAATTAAAACCCAGTAAGCCAAGAGTCTGGTCATTTTCTGCAGCTAAAAATAAAGATATGCCTCTAACTAATGAGACCACAGTGGACTGTTGTGTACAGAGAAACAGCCTAAATGTAATCCACGTGGAAGAAGCCAGTACAAAGGCACCTACATGAGCTTCATTAGAAACAAACACTGCCAAACTCAGTCATATTTAATTATAAAAGCCAGCCAAACAAGCAGTCTCACACAGCCAAAGCCAATCACGTGCAGAGTGAACATACGCAAGGAGTACTCGGGCACATGAAACCAGGCTGGTAGCCCAGGCTAACTAAAGGAGCCTCTGATTTAGCTAAGGGTGAAACAAGCTACCCGCGATCACGTTCAGCATCTAGTTAGCATAAAAGAAAAGCCCATGTCCCCAGTGAGCCCGGCACCTGAGAAACCCCAAAGCTAAAATAATGTTTGCTTATCAGCCATTACAGGAAAAGAAAGAGAATTAGGAAACCTTTTAGATTAAGGTTACAACAATGAGTCAGTTCCAGTGCCCCCTAATTACCTCGTCAAGATGTCTAAAGAGTAATCGATAGTAATTAACTGATTACTGTAGATCTTCATTATGTCCAAATTACCTCTCTGGAATGACCAGAAGAGTGGTGGCACAGTGTGCGCTAATTGCAGACTCCCACTCCCCACCCACGATCAGCCCCAGGCCATGGGTGCTGCTGCAGGGGCAAACATCTCAGCATGGAGGATTGGGGTGTCTGATGTCAATATCCCACTCATTCATCATAGCCCCTCTGACAGGAAGATATGGAGCAGCCCGCACTTCTCCCATGCTGCTCAGCTAATTAATTCAGGATTAATTTGGAGCCGGCATCACCATTCCCAAGGCCTTTAAGACCTGCTGGTTGGCTCCACCCATAAGGTGTTTTATTCAGAGCAGCACTCATCCTGCTGGCTGGCACCTCTGTTTCCCTCATGAACCAAAACCCGAGCGAAGCATCACTCATCCCATGGTGCACTGGCTTCTGCCACCCTTCCCTTTGCCTCTCGCCCTCCCTGTGAGCCAGGACTTGTGCTCTACGGCCTTTGCAAGAGAGGGAACTGCATACGGCATTGCCCCTTCGGCAGCAGCATCAACACAGACACAACCTGTGTTTGGCAATAGCTTCCTCATTAAAGGACCACAAGCAAGGAAGAACAAAAAAGGCATCTTTGTTAGAGGGACAAAAGTGCATTAAATAACTGAGAGAAGATGGCATGCCTGTTAATGATTATTTTTTTCGAGAACTGTTACCGCACAGCGTGAAGCAGGCTGGGGGAAACGACCTTGCTACAGCCTGAATAATTCACTTACCCCAGTGTGCCTGGCTGCTAAGCCACTGCCACCACACACAGCTCAGACACCTCAATCTCAAAGCTATACATGAATAAATAGATGGGAATAAATCAGCAGGATTTCTTTGTTGTTATCATATTATGAATTTTTTTACAACAGTCTAGTTTGGGCATCCCTCTCTAACTGCCTTAATAAAGAGGCTAGTGCTTTGGGACATCACCACCCTCACTCTCCCCAGAAAGGACTTTTGTGAGCATCCCATCTGGGTATCACAGCCCATGGTGCAGGTCTCCGTAGGGCCAGAGCACTGGGGATGTCCGGCCTCACAGCCCCCAGCAAACCAACCAAGCTGCTCCCACAGTAACCCAGACATTATTTATGCAGAGTCTTTGCACTTCCCTGCTGCACCACTGGCTCTGGTGGTTCAGCAGTGAGCTCTTGCTCTGCACAATTAGAGGGAAAAGCCTGCTGAATAAACACTGTATTTTATTTACAGCAACTGCTTGTCTTCCTTGGGTGGCTGCTAGGACCCATTCAACATATGGCACACTCGCGCCTAGCTGTAAATAATAACAGAATGCATTCAGTTGCCTATTAAAATAAATACTTAATGCCCTACAAGGGCTCTCCCAAACCTCAGACATCCTGCTGTAGCAACATCTCATGCTGCCTCTCCTTCCCCTGGCCTGGCCTTGCCTTGCCCAGGGCGGCCTCATCTGCATGCCTTGTCCCCCATGGCCAGCAGCTTGCCTAGTACATGAAGCTTCGCTACTGCAAAGTTGCAAGTGTCAAGACCTCCTGGCACTGACAGCTCTGCTACAGTGCTAGGTTTGGTGAAAGTATGCAGCAAACTTCCCAACCATTTTTTCCTTCAAAATAGGTCTAGTTTGAGACTATGCAACACTGCTGCACAGGGCTGGTTGGAGCATGGCTGTCAGGGTTCACCTTTGTTGTGGGTTGAGACTGGTAGGCAGCTGGTAAATATGTAACACCCTACGGGCTGCTATGAAGAAAATAAACTTCATCCCAGCCAAAACCATTACCATGCTCAACCCTTTCATCTAGAACTGGCTTACTAGGTTTGTGTTTCACTTTCCCCTTCCCCAAACATTTTATTTCCAGAAAAATGTAATTTATAGCTTCAAAAGAGTTAGGGTCAGCAAGTGCTTGTTCTGCAAACCCCAGCTATCCTGGTCTCGAACCCAGTGTACAGCATCTTGTGTGTGGCCATCCAGTCTTGGGATGAAAGTGCCAAAAAGAAGAAAATTAAAAAAAAGTGGTAAGTGCCAGCACGATGGTGGCCACCCAACTTCTCTCGGTGACCCGTTCCTCACCAAATTATAAGCTTGCTTTGGAGTCTACCTGCAGTGGAAACCCAAGAATTGGCCAGCTTCTCTCCCAGAAGTTGATTGCAGCTTCTCACATGAAAATGGTTTTCAGTTATGTTACTCAGCTCCTCTCCTGATCCCTTCTGCTGTCTGAATTGGATTAATGCTACCCTGCAATGTTCCCCATAGTCTATTAAAAACAAACCAACAACTCTTGAGTAACACCTAATTCGACTGGCCCAGCTCTGACTGCAATCACTATCTGTCCATGGCTCTGCCACGTCACTTATTATTCCCTCAGGTTGGATGGACCCCTGGAAAATTGTATTATGAAGCACAGACCTCGAAGAGCATAGCCCATAAAGCTCTCATGACTTTTGAAGCATTTCCACTTGATCAGTACAAAAGGTCCTTTCCACTTTTTTGGAGGAAAAAAATTCTTATTTATAGTGAAAATGCTCCTAGTATTGCCCCAACAAAGACCAGGCGGGGCCTTGGTATCAGGCAGTATTTGGGATGAAAAGGGATCTTGCCGTTTGCAATGATGGAGGCCTACGCACTGAAAAACAAGAACATCTCCCTGCCAGCCTCTGGGGGCTTATGTCTGAGCAATTCCCATGTCATGCTGATACGACAAGCCTGTGCATGGCACAAGGATGGTTCTTCTTAGAGTCAGGCTGTGAACTCATTTTGCTGCAAAGAAGTGTTTGGGAAGTCGCACTGGCTACGCTTAAAGGAAAAAAAACCACCTTTTAACAACCTCCAATCTTACATGTACAGTTGGAACTACATATTTTATGAGTGCATCTATTATAGATGCCATCTGTATTAATGCACATATTTATAAAGAGAAATAGCAAGTATGTTTATCTAGCTACTCATCTGTATGTGGAGGGAGTGCATGCGTGTGAGTGTGAGAACGCCAGAATTATGCAGTGAGAGTAAGGTGTACAGTTACAGAAAGCAACAGCTTCAATTTATTTTAGTAGCAAATTCCCAACACAAAATACTGTGCACAAAAAGGTGTAATGAAGCAGTATGAAAGCAAGCAGTGATTAACAGCCCAGAAGCTTCTTTTATCATTATCAACTGTTTACAAAGAGGCATTTATACGTTTCCCCATCCCTGGGGAGCTGGCACTTAGCATTAAAAATACATGAATAACGAATGAAGCCCAGTGTACCTTATGGCCTTTTAATAATGCAAATATCATAGGATTCAGGATATGATACAGGTAAACAAAGAAAAAAATGCTGGTGGGTGGAAAACAGTTTGGTGTGTGTGTGAGATCCCTGGGTAAAGGACAATTCATGATGCGTGGGGGGTTAAACTGTAAAACAGCATCTTGTTGTCAGGCTCTTCTTCTAATCAGAAAAATAGCCTATGGAAAAGAAATACATGTAGCAGAGGGTCTAGTCACTGCTTTGCTAGGATGAGAGAGGAAAAGCAAGTGTGAGAGCAACAACCACCTTAAGGGCATCCTGCGTGTCATCGAGACAGTAGACGCGGATGCTGTACTCCAGCGAAGAGCAGGATAGTGGTCCGAAGATGGCCAGTTTGAGACGTTTAGCTGCTGCTTTGGTGATGGACTGTCCCACCAAGGCATACGTGCTGAGGGTCTCTGTCAGGATATGGCAGGCCTCAGGGTCCAGCTGGATGTAGCATGGAGTGGTGAAGTTTTCCTCCCCGACTACCACCACATCCTAAGGGAGAAAGAGGCCACGTTAGAGCTCCTGACCTCTCAGAGCTGCTCTCCTTTGAGACCCCTTTCAAGCCTGGATGATGCTCAAAGTCCTTGCTGTCTGCGTCTTAGACTAATCAGATAATAAATATGAACAAATAACTGCTCTTCACTTCCCAAGCATGACAATAAGGTGTTATAAAAACTCAAGGAAGCGAAGTAACCTCTACGATGGCCGAATGCCACGTCTACATGAAATATCACCTGCTGCTTCATAGGAATAATCCTCCGTGACGAGACTGCAGAGCAAAGAAAAAAATACATACAGCCTGAATGCAAACAGCCTCCTCCCTGCACTCGGAAGAAAACAGCTCCCCTGCTAACTTCTCTACTCAACCCTGTGTGCAATGTCCTGCACACAATGCAAGGAGTTTTCAATGGTTTTGAGAGAGAGCAGGAGCAAAAGGGCAGCAGTGGATCGTGGCCACCTCTTACCCAGCCACCACACACTGCATCTTATCTGCTTCATCCCTGCTGCCTTGAATGCTGTAGCAGTGTGGGCTTAGCAGAAATTTGGAATTAAGCTTGGGGCCTCTGGTCTCTGGGAAGGTGAACATGCTGCATTTGCAGGGGTGGCATGGTCCTTCTGGAGAGCAGAAGAGAAGGTGCTGCGGTGCTGATCACAGTGCTGGCACCAGACACAACCGCTCTGTCAAGGGCAGGGAGGACGGAGGAGAAAATGAAGAGATGCCAGTAACACAGACACAAATAAGGAACATATGTGCGGTGCCAAGAGCCAGGCTGGTAGGGTGCATATTGATTGGTGAGACAGACCTGTGTTCGCTGCGTGTGCTCTCCCAGCGTGAGGAAGAGCCGGTGCCACGGGCAGGGGGGCAGAACAAGAGCCTTGCGAAGGCCATGCTGGACACGGGGCTTTTGGCGGCTGTCAGCCCAACTGCCTTCAAAAGCCACCCTGCTCTCATAAAACCTACCAGTAGGAGAAGGTGCCCTTGCCAAATTAATTATGTGAGACCAAACTGGTGGCAGCAGGTACCTAGGAGCAATGAAGTTCTCCAGGAGACAGGATTGGAGAGCAGGGCTTTGCCAGGACAGCCGAGCCTTGCTGCAAGCATCACTTCATGCTCCAGTTACAGTGGAAGGTCCTTCTGCCAGCCTGCCCCGGGACATACATCCTCCTACTGCACTGCTGACGGGAAGCTCCCACCAAGCCTGCACGGCCCAGCAGTGCCTGAGTTAACAGGGTGCAGAGCTGGTGCTGACCGCATGGAGCGATGCTCCACCAGCATCTTAGGAGGGAAAGAGAAGAGGCCTATAAATTTTAATAAGCTGGCTGATGTCTTGATGCTGAAGCAAGGGATCATTTGGAGCACTATTTTCATCTTCTTGCAAACAGACTATATACTAGGGGAATTGAAAGTATTCTGTAAAAAATATTTTCTTATTTCTAGAATTGAGTCAGACTGATTTTCAGTCATTCTTTTCTATTTTGCCTCTTTTCTTCCTTCCCTCCCCATGATTTCGGCTTAATAACCTGCCAAGACCGAAAGCTCAAGTGCCAAAATCCTGCGGGGAAGGCTATGCTTCATGGAACATAGCCAGAAGCAGGAGGCACCAGAACTGCCCCAGGAAAGCATTTCTAGGGGCACCTGGCATCTTAGACGGCCAGTGCAGGCCAGAGGCCCGGAGACTCACCTCCCACGGCCCTTGGGCAGCCTGGTGCTTCAGCTGGATCTGCCAGTCCTCCATGTTGGGTTCTGCGCAGTGGTGCATGGTTAACACGATGGGCCGGGTTAGCAGTGCTCCTGGGGGCCCGCAGCTCACCACCGGCGTCAGCAGGGTTTGGCTGTCTTCTACAGGCGGCCTGAAGGAGGGATGGAAAGGTGGATGCATGAAGCGGGGTGGGGGGAAAGCAAAAAGGCGCGTTAAGGTATGTAAAAAGAAAAAAAAAAATCCTTCTCTTACAGGGTAGTTTGTAAATGATTGTGTGCATGTGTGAACTATCGCAGACCAACTGCTGAGGAGTTGAAAGCAGAGGAAGCATCAGTGACTTTAACTACCCTGACATCTGGTGTGTGACAAATAAAGCTGAATGTGCCTCATCAGCTACTGCCCTAAATAACAGAGAGGACAAATTCATGATCCAGAAACCAGCTAGCGGGAGATTAAAAGTGTTCGGTGTGATCTGTACCTGGAAGTCCAGATCAGCCCATGGGACCTTGCATCTTCCACCCTGGCTGAGGGTTCGGCCTGCCTGCATTTGCAAACACTTGTGTTTATATCTGGATTCGTTTTAGGGGGATTAGTTGAGACAAGAGTGAATATTGTTGATGCCTGCAAGTCGTTACATCTACCAAAAGAAAGAGTAAAAAAGTAGCTGTGATCGTAGGTAAGGAGGCCAAATCAGGACAGAAGCTGAGTTGAGATCGAATTTATTGCACCTACTCTGGCTATTGCAGGTACATCCACAGGCATATCCTAACTTTGCCCACCTTAACTCTCCTGGAATAATCCATTAATCCTACAGAAAATGAAAGACAAACTTCTGAAAAATTCTTTTTGAAGGTGGGATGAAGGCCATTTTGAAAAGTGTCTCTTGTTCATGCAAACGTGTGAGGTTTTCGTAATATTTTTGAAAAAAAAATAAGGTCCAACCTGGAAAAATTGAAATGTATGCAAATTAGTAAATCCAGATGATATGCATCTGTGGCTCCTAAAGGAAATTACCTGATGAGTTTACTAAATGACTTAACAATTGTTTCTGAAAAGCCATGGGCTGGAAACAAACAGCTGTGGTAGCTGTCTTTCAAAAAAAAAATGAAAATATAACAATCTGGACAGCTATGATGTATCATACTGGTTGTTTTAGCCTAACAATCAGTACATAAGAGAAATGAAGCATTAGCAGATAGAGCACCCAGTTCAGCTCCTGTTGCGTGCTATTGGGATCTCTGGATTCAGGCTAAGAAGATCAGGCATTGCTCTCTTGCAGGACTGAGCTGCATAAATCATTGGGCAGATTTTGACTAAAACATTGCTTCTTTTTCAGATTCATTTTATTTATTATTATTATTATTTTTTAATAAGAAGCAGTGAGTAGATTAAAAATGACTCACTATGTGGGGCATCCATTAATGCATTAACAGATATTTGAACACTCTCCTATCGTGTAAGTCAAAAAGTTTCAAAAAACATGAAATCTTATGAGAAAGAACTTTGAAAATTACAATATTTGTCTGGAAAGTACAGACATGACAAGCTATACACTTGATCATCTGGTTAACCTAACGTCATCTAAATGAATACTAACCCATGAAGAAGGGAGGAAAAATACAAATTATCATAGTGTTTCAGACTGAATTACAAGCCCAGCAGCCAAAAAGAATATAGGAGAGAATATATCATGACTGCTGTAAAAAATTTTGTACAGTGTCTTCCAGGTGAAAAATGAGTTAAAACCAATAAGAATCTGAGCGCTGATGCATGCAGTTAAAAAAAAGCCAAAAGATCATTAAAATAATACAGTGCTGATAAATCATACAGCTGAAAGTTGTCTCAAAGTAAAATTAAGTTTAGTCACTGCTCTGTGACAAAATTTTGTTAGTTGTTAAATCTTAGGACTCTGATGGAGGGCATGATTTTGGACTGCAACTTTGATTAGCACAAGTATAAACCATGATGCAAAAGACAAAGTTGGGAGGCACTCCAGACTGAACAGTTAGCGAGGGAGATGGGAAGCGGATACAACCATAGAAAGGAAATGCAAAAATTAGCGGGGTTTAGTACTTTTTCCCAAGTCAGCAATGCTGCTGGTCCCATTGCCTCTCCACCAAAACCCACCTCATGCAGATATGGACCCATCTCAGCTCTCCAAAGTCTGAGCCAATCTTGGGACTGCAAGTACTCCACGCCACTTCAAGCCTTAAAAAGCTGAGATATAATGAGTTGCAGAGAAGCTCTGAGGTGGAGTGAAATGAGGGTCAGTGTCATTTAATAGGTGAAATGACTGATTCTGTTGAAGTCAGTGCTAAACCTCCCCCTCACCACTATGAGGCCAGGATTTCTACTCACAATGTGGAAGACAATGTAAATAGCAGCACAATCATTAAATTTGCAGCCAGCAATAAGAAAGGAGTTATTGCAAGAAGCAATGAGAGATGGGAAGCAATGCAAAAGATAGAGAGGTTTAAAATATTGGTGGGAAATAAAATCCTATTAATTGTTCAGCAGCTCTTCTGGAATGAAACAAATTCCAAACACATTTATTTAGCAGCAAGGCAAAGCAGTAACAGTGAAAAAGATCTCAGGTGAACTTACTGCAACGCAGCAGGCACCACCTTGCAGCCTGGCACAGCGGCAAAAAGTAAATCTGATTTCTGGGGCTGTAGGGGATGAGGTATGTCAAAGCACACTGAGCTGCTGTTCCCTTTTCTACCCAGCTCTAACATGATGGCAGGTAGTAGAGTGTTTAGGGACTGCAGCGAAATCTTGGAAATAAACACCTGCAACCTGGAGGAATGAAACCTCACAACAGCGCACAAAGCAGAGAGGTACCCTATGACAACTGACAGGAAGAAAGGAAACCAAATCTCTTGACAGAGCTTTTCTTATTTCTCATTGTATTTAATTTCCATCTTAAAACAAAAGGATTATGCCTTACCATAGCTAATGAGAAAAGAAACAGATGCAGTAGACAAGATATATTATACAGGAGATATTAATCTTTCTGCTTCAAGGCATAAACCCAGCACTAATTGATGGGATTAGTAAACAACAAATTCCCCTGAAGACAGCTTACTGTGTAGCCATTCATTACGAGCATTTTCTACCCCTTCTCCTGGAGCAGGTGATGCAGCACCATCAAAGCCAGGATCCTGGCCCAGACAAGAGCCTGTTGTGACTAAGTATTGTGACTTCCGTGTTATAGAACACAGGAGATCCAGCATAAACACTGACTCAGGGGACCACACAGAGCAAGGAATTTATCTCCTCCAAAGCAGAAAGATCTATGAGCAGACAGCTTTAAAACTGTGGGTCAGAACCTACTTTTAGGCTGTTATCCAGAAAAACAAAAGAAAACTAAACGAAACAAAAAAACCATCCATGTGTGCTTCACTGTAGGCTTGTAGCAGTCTTAGGACTACTTATGAGATGGGACTGGACATCCAGCAGTGCTAGCGCTGCGTTTGCTTTACAAAGATCTGACTGAGAGTGAAATTCAACCCCCCTGTTTAGCATTATTATTTAAAGGCACTAACAGTAAATGAAAGGTCTTCAGGTATTTTTAGACCTTGTCCCATATCTCACACTGCACATAAAGAACAGTCAACTTTTGTTTAAAAGAGAACAATCTTTTATTCACTGTATCCGGTCCTTTCACAATCAAATTTGTGTTTTTAATGGGATTACTCATTCAAAACCATCTCCCTATAACAAGCCAGACCGTTTTCATTAAGGTAGCTGTCAGGCAGCAGATGTGAACACAACTAGAGAAATCTCTGTTCCTCAGTGGGCTACACTGTGCTCCCTGGCACCATGCATGGATGTTACAGGCAACGACCGCGCTCTCTGGAAAACAGGAAGCACAGAACGAAGCATGGAGAGAGGGATGGATAACTCGCAGCAACAGATGGCAACCCTTCCATACAGCTTAGCCAAAAGTTGGAGGAAAGACGTTTTATTTCTCCTTTCATTGCTGGGGCTTTATTTTTAGCATGTATTCCCTCTTGAGTTTCAAATCTAATATTCTTGACTGACCTCCTGGTTCTCCCGCAAGTTTGTCTTTAGAAGGAAGGTGATCTGAAGTTTTCCTCCCCTTTTGCTGCTGCTCTAGTCTTTTTTATTTGGAATGTTTCGGTTAAAATGATTGGCAGAAATTGTCTTCTGGAGTCGTAAGTAATAACGTTTATGCAACTGGGATACAAAAGGAACGTGGGGAAACCAGACGTGGAAGACTTCAATTTCTTTTGTTTCACATCACCAAGCATAGTGTTTACTAGTGAAAAAGACAGTATTGCTCCTTGGATCAAATTCATTGATCAGCTAAGTGACTTAATATTTCACATATACTGTGAAGCCACTGGTCCAGATCCTCAGAAGCTCACCTGCCCCTTCTCTCTTTTAAGGTAGATGTCTTGGAAGTCAGACAATTTACACGTGTGCCTTCCTGCAAGAACTTCAGGAAAGCTGCTTGTTCTGTTCTTCAGGGTTGTCATATTTCCTGGACATGGTGACATCCATTCTCATCTGCATCGTCTCCTGTGCGATGTGTTATACAGAGCTGTCCTTCACTGTGCCACATTTAGTGCAGTTCCTGCCTCTGATTACAGTATGCAAGAGCAGTTTCACCTAAAGCTGTGTGAGCTTGGCAGGGGTTCATGTGGGAACACAGGAGCTGCCATATGAGATCAAAACAGTGGTCCATAAAGACCCAGACCCCGTCTAGCACTGACCAGTGCCAGATGTCTCCAAAGGAAGCACACAACTCCACTAATTTAGTGCAGAGCTAAATCCGTTCTTTAACCTGAAGCAGTCAAGAAAATCCTGAAGTTTGGGGCTTTATATTCTTGCTATTTAATCCTTAATTGTGTAAGACCTAGGCTTTTCCTTCTCATGGGCACAGCCTCTTGACAGATAAAGGTCACAACAACGTGTTTATTTTACAGCTGAAGAACGGACCCCTTCTTGCAAATACCAAAGTTGGTGACACTTCCCCAGACTAAGGGGGAGAGCATCTGATCATCAGTGACAGGGATTAGCTCTGCTGGAGTGCATGAGCTTGAGACAGAAACCTGTCTGATAGCTGTGAAATATTCTCATAGGCTCCTCATTTTCTCAGCTTTTTTTTTTTTTTAATTACATATATCTGTACACAAACATATATATGTATATATCCTTTTCTGCGCTGTAAGTCACTTCATAAAGCACATGGACCTTTTAATGAGGTCAACAAGAATCTCTCACGCCATCCAGGAATCAATGCCCAATAGCTGCTTGCAATCCATCCTGCCTCAACTGACAGGCAGATTGAGGATCAGCTTGCAGTGCAGGAGCAGTAAAAACAGCCCGCTGGAGCACTGGGCTAGGAAAAGAAAAAACTCACTGTGCCATAAGCATGCTAACATGCATAGAGAAAACAACTGCCTCAAAGTGGCCTCTATTGCGAGCCATCAGAACACCAATTCACCACAGAAGGATGAGGCCTTTAGGGTGACCCTCCTGCTCTCACATGCTTTGATGGATGTGAAATGGAATAAACAGAGTGTCTTGGAAAGCTCTCCTAACCAATCTGTGAAGTAGCACAAAGAGTGATATTACTGGGTCGTGAAGTCTCTCAAATTTCTGTACTACAGGTTTCAGAGACCAACAGGGGGAAATGGATTAGGAAAACAAAGGAAGGAAAAGAAAAGGGGAATTTGCAGGACTCTGAGGGATAACAGATTTTCTGTTTCAGCTTGACTGTTCAGAAGTCATTTCGTGTTTCTGTGAACAAAGTATGAGCTAAATCTTAAGTTGCTGGGTATATGCTTGTGATCTGTGATGGTGAGCCTCTCTGGTGCTTCACTGATTTTATTTAGGGTAACACTACGAGGACCAAATTCTCGCCTCAGTGCTGTTTGTATATCAAGAGGATTATAACTTCCATTTTATAGTGTCCTATGTGTGCCCTTTCAAACTCCATCAACGCACGACAGGGCTTTTCAATCCATACACATTTACACAGTGCATGTGAAAATAAATACGGGCTCTCACAGGGTTTATTGAACACTCTCCAGTTACCGCTTGGCCACAAAAGCAAATGTCTGCAGCTAGTCCTCACTGTGGACTATCACACTCTGCTGGCGTGCTGCAACATCACGGTGACAGATTTAAAAAATAATTTACACTGCACACTAACTTGTGGTACTCATATGACTCCAATTATAGAAAGCAACATCTGTGGTCTATACTGGCAAAAAGAAGAATAGTAGTGCAGTTCTGCTGCAGAAAGTGAGGTAAAAAAGTTTGGTAGCACAGTGCCATGGCAGCAGACCATTACAGGCGGGGGCTGGGTGCCAGTCAGCACTTTCTGCCCATGGGCATTTGGGGAAAGGGAACGGGTAATAGGGGAGGATGTTACAGTCCTACTGTGTTTAGGTAATTTTGGTGAATATTCAGTTCAGAGTGATCTTGGCAACAGCTGATGAGCTCCATTTTAAATGCCATAGAAGTGGTTGGTTTCCTTGAGCATGAAAAGCATGTTATTCTGGAGGTGGGCTGAAAAGCTGTTATAAACAAAACCAAACCAAACCAAACCAAAAAAATGCAGTTGGGCCCCGTGTGCCCAGGATGCAATGACCACCACAATGGGATGAGCTCTGCTGCCCCTATGGCCAAGGTGGCCTGCTCTCTCCTCTCCTCTCCTCTCATGGGGAAAGAAAGCACTTCACAAGATCTTCATTTCAAGCGAGGGTTCACACCTTTCCATACTTCTGCAGATGTACTTCTGCATATGTGCTTGGTTTGGTGGATGGCACAGACCCAACCACGCTTCTCCCAACGTAGGTTGACCTATCCTTCTATGCCTTGTGTGACCTGCTGAGTAACTGCTATCACAAAGCACACAGAGGAGGCTTTATGATCCTCAAGGCCAATAAATCAGGCTAGCATGTAGTGTTGGTTGTCTACAGTTGCATGAATAAGGAAGCAGGGATTGCCTCCATAGCTGGCTGCAAAGAAAATAATTGAACATATAATTCCTCCTATGAAAGAAACAGTTTTTTTGGGGGGGGAAGAATTAGATACCTAAAGGAGGGAGATTTGAAGGCAAGTTGAATAACAGGGGAAGCCCTCTGATTTTCATTATTTTTTCCCTCTCCAGGAAACAGGCCTTTTTCAATGCTGTTTGTAAGTGTCTTTAAAACACAGATGAAAGTAATAGGAATACAATCAATATTAGACATGAACAGAGACACTTTTTCTGCAGCTGCAATTAGCTATTTTCAAAGAGCAGGCCATGAATAATGTATGCAAAAGTGCAGGGGGTGGGTGGGGTGATGTTACTTATTTTTTTCCTTAAGCAGATTATTTTAGCATGGGTGAAAGACTACCAAGCTAAAGAATAGTGTTCAATATCATGCAGTGTATAAACAGCTGTGGCTTAGCACATTATAAAAGCCATTAAAGGGCTGAGCCAAAAAATGTATCTAGCTATGAGGAGGGGAAAGAGGCAAAGTACCGTGTAATGATTGCTTAGTTTCACATTTGCCATTCTGCCTGTGTGCACAAGTCCATTCTGAAGACTAAGATCTGACCTTCCTCTTCATTAGGTTTTCCTACATTTCTTCAAATGGTATCTTGGCCTTTTTGGAACACCCCCTTTTTTTATGCCAAGGCTGCCAGATCGCTCAATTGACATCAAGATCCGGAGTACGAATTGGCCACAGATGCAGAAAGAGGTCTGCAAGCAGAACAGGGATCATCCCAACGCTGGCTCTGGGTGGCCCTTGGCATGGTGTGCCTGGGGCAAGTGGAGGTGGAGGACAGCAAACACTTTGGCTCCATCCTTGTCACTGCATGGACCAACCAAGTCCATGAATGGTAAAATAAAAAGTCACCTTCCTTATAAAGGCAGAGGAGGTTTTCCAAGGCAGGTGCTCAGACACCTGTCCTTCTGCTGAGCCGATTTGCCACCCTGCTCCTCTGCTCACTTCTGCTTTGTGGCACAGGTCTTTGTTAGGAGATTACCTCACATCTCTGCTGCACCAGACTCATGCTGGCTTATTTTCCTTGCTTCTGGCTTTGATTCAGCATCCCCACAGTCTGAAAGCTTGCTGCAGAATGCAGCTCTTCATTAGGAAAGCAAAAGCCTGATCTGGTTTTGTGGCAAAGCTTATCCTCAGCTTCGCTCACAGTTACCTCCAGGTCAGCAACTAGCTTCAATGCAGTTGGCTTTGCATAAGCATATTATCACAAATTTTCCATTACTACAGTTTTCCCCATGCCCTTTTCCCCTCCATTAATGCACAAGCAAATAAATATACAAGCAAATAAATTTTACCTCATGCTCTCCTTCCTGTGAACTGTCACATACATTTCATAGACTCTCCCTTGGGGAACGGCCCCTGCTGGGATCAGCAAGCTCACTCCTGCAGAACAGAAGAGACACAAAAGATGAAATGGAGACAACAACAACAACAACAACAAATGTCAGGTGGGCCTGTGAAGAAGAGCGACAGGAGAAGCAGAAGACGAAGCCTGTTATGCCAGACTTCCACACAGCCTTGCAAAAGACTCTAAATGAGTTCAGCAACTCTGGAGATAAAGTGTTTACTGCAGCCCCGGCATCTGCTGTCATTGGATGGTCACTTCTTGCTGCTCTTGTGCCACAGCACTGAAATACTGGAGTGGAGAAGAAGATTTTCTTCTCTTCCCTTTTATTTTATTTAAAGATCAGACAGATGGTTACACTGCTTCTTACCTTGCAAAATAATGGAAGAGGGAACTACTCTGACAAAAGTTTCCAACAGCTGTAACAGGACATATCTCCCTAGGCAACTCCTATTTAATTAAAAGCAGGAAAGAAAGGCAGTGGAGTACTGTCCCAGGAAGCAACAAGAACTAGTTGTTTCTTGAAAGATGGGCTCTGCAACTGGCATCCTGTCTTTTAATGCACTCAGCTTCTAATTAGACTACCAGAGAGACAAAATAGGGCTTCTTGGTATTTTGAATGTGCCTACTTCTGTGGAGCGGCTTTAAATTTGGATATCCAACCTTGAAAAAATGTGTGCAAATATACTCTGTGCCCTTTTCAGTGCCGAGCAGCTGCACACTTGATTACAAAACAGTGTTCTTACACTGCTGTGATTTCAGAAATTGAGCAAGTGACATCCCAGGAAACAGAGGGTCCTGTCTTTGCATGACAAACACAGCACAGGAACTCGCTGTTGCACACTGCTGGACATGGCTCAGACAGCTGTCTGTGCAGATGTGGGTTAGTGGGGAATCACTAGGAGGGATTTAATTCAGCTATGACCATGTAGCTGAATACAAACCTATAGGCAGATTATTTGCATATATGCATATGCACATTAGAGGCATTATAAAATCCTTGCACGGCCCTGTCTCTTCTCTTCAGCATACGTGGTTTGGTTACACTAGAAACCTCCTGCGTAATGGGGGTGTGCTGGGGCTCAGGCCCATACCTGGCTTTGAAGGTGAGAGATTAGCTATGAAAGTGTTTTCCATGAAGGCTTTCTGGCTTGTTTCTTTACAGGGCTGTCACAGTCTCTCTTCTGCATGTTCTCAGCTGTAACAGGGCAGGCACAGGGTAAACGAAGGACTTTGATCATACTACTAGGAGGATATACATATGTCTAGAAGCATCCTGGAGGCATACACAGTAGCAGTAGGCTGACATATTTTACAAAATGTATTTTAATCATTTTGAAGGGATTACAGCAATAAATAAGCATTTCTTTTTCTTTAGAAATTGATATTAATATATCTGAATTAAATATGACTAATAGACTTTGCTGACAACGTGCACCACCATGGCATAAGAAACCTGAGTATTAATGTCTACCCTCAATGGCAGCCGAGAGAAATGTGAATTCCAGGATTGTATAGCATGAATTTTCCACATTGCTTAGCAGTCAGTACCAGAGATCTTTCATCAGTTCAGCTTCCACTTAGGCTTTTACATTTAATATCTATCTTTCCCCACTGTTCCTCAAAGCGGATGGCTACTGCTTACTTTTGGAGGCTTCCTGGACAGTGTAGGGCTATATCCTGGAAGGAACAAACCAGTCCTGGGCCACCCAGATGTTTTGCTTTCTCCATAACATCAATGAACAAAAAAAGATCCCACAAAGAAGCAGATGACAAGGTTAGGTAGCATCTCCTTGGGCAGGGCACAGTGCTGTAAAATGGTCAAGGGCTGTCCAAAAGATGTAAAGCTGGAAGGTGTGAGACTTTAAGCTATGGTGTCAGGTAGTTGCGAGTTGTGGTCCCACATGTACTGTGGTCCTACCTGGACTCAGTGCAACAGAGAAAGGGGTACTACCTGGACTCAGACTTTCTTTAAACAAGAACATTTCATTTAGGAACTAAACAGGAGTGTGGCTCTCCTCAAAAATCTGATTGTGAGAGCTGAGCTCTCCCAAGGCTGCCCAACAGCCTGGCCTCCCTAACGTAAGAGAAAGACTGGGCAGCACTTTGCAAATATAGCCAAAGACACTCAATGCTCAGTTCCACACCGCCCTCTCCCCTCTCCCCCCAGTTGTTAAAGAATCAACACTACATATAACAAGCAGAGAAAAACAGAAAAATGGACAAGACACTCTTGGGCCTTATTTTCCTTGAGTATGTAATGCGTACAGCAAAAAAAGCCTTCCAAAAATTAACATTCAGCTGTCCTACTGCAATGCCACACAGTCTGCAATGAATTCAAAGTGGAACAACTAATTTGTTTTTTAATTAATTTGTCCTTTTTATGTGTGATGACAAGATTAAGGCTTTCTGGTTTGCAGTCCCTTTTCTAGAGCTGCATGAAAGGAAAAGTTCAAGGATGCTGAATCACACTTCACACAGGGGAACTCTGAGGCCTAACGTATCTGAGAAAGTGGTAAGGGCCCTGCAATATTTTGCTAAAAAGGCAGCCAAGACTTTGGGGAAAGGATCCTTCAAGTATCTTAGTTAATCTGAATGGGGGAAAAAAGATAATCTGGTTGTCCTGAACAAAGGAAAGGCAGAGTCACAGGAGTGACCCTGTGTTTTGTTTTGTTTTTGTTGTTTTTGTTTTTGTTTTTGTTTTTCTAGCACAGAAGAAACCTAACTCCACTTGAAACTCTGAAACATGGTTAGCACTTACCTGAATTGGGAATTACTAGGTGGCCCCCTAAGGAGTTGAAGGTCCCAAATGCAGTGCACGACGGGTCTGTTTGCCGAGCAAGGCTCTGGTTCTTCATGTTCAGGGTCTCATTCTCCAGCAGGGACTGGGTAATCTGCGGGGACAGCTTGGAGGAGAAGTCAGAGAGGTCATCCTGGGGGGTGACTGCGCCAGAGGTGTTATAGACCTTGATCTTCAGGTTGGGCAGTGGGTCCAGGATCGGAGAATTTGTCATTGGGATTTTATCAGAGACATCATGCAAGGCGTAAACAGGACCCCTGTACATGGCTGCAGCAGAAGTAAGATCTGGTGGCACTGCCAGGAGGTCTGCATTGGGAATGAGAAAGAAGAACCATATTGCTTATGACTATTTCTCTGTTCTGATGACTTCTTTCTGGCTAAGGATTTGGTTTTGCATTCTGTTCTGCTCATACCAAAGGTTAAGATATACAAAGTCCTTGCAAACTGACCTTCCTCTCCTTTTCCAGGCATCTATATCTAGCAGTCTCACAGAGCTTGTATTGCCCCAACCACTCTGGACTCTAATTGTTATATCAAACTACAGCATGTTTCTGCTCTAAGCGTTTCTCACTGGATTAATTTCGCATGCTGTGCTCAGATTTCAAGTATGATATGCCTAGCTTCAGGGCAAGACGTTTTCCAT
This sequence comes from Chauna torquata, assembly GCA_013399475.1. Taxonomy (NCBI): domain Eukaryota; kingdom Metazoa; phylum Chordata; class Aves; order Anseriformes; family Anhimidae; genus Chauna; species Chauna torquata. The sequence goes on from VXAL01014893.1 coordinate 164,764, forward strand.
ACTCAGTAGATCTAGTTTTATTAACTAATACTCCTTCCTTAAATGCTAAGTGAGAATCATTAATGAATGTATCTAATAGGCCTAAAACCAGAAATACTGAAATAATAGACAGAACAAAGGTATGAAGTCATCATGCCCATGACTCCCAGCCAGTGTAGGATTAGTATCTGCATCACATGTTTTGGAGATTTGTTTTAAAAGTATCCCCAGTAAAGAAAATGACACTTTTGCTAACCTTCCATATGACAACTCTCTTGTCATCTCAACTATTACTTTGATGTATTTTTCATGAACATGTATTGGAAAAAAAAGAGGAACCCTTCAACCTAAATGTGGGTCTTGAAAGAGTCAGCCTTAGCATTTGAGTGTTTGTTTTCTGGCCATTGAAGTGTGGAAATTATCAAGCTATTATGCACCAGTGATAAAAATGCTCATTATTGAATGATATTCCACTACAACTTCTTCTTCTACATTGTCCACTGAAAGTACAGTACTTCTTAAACTATTATTTATGCCTGTGGAGACACAGCACAGTAAAAAAGGCTATTAGTGAAACAAAGGGGAGGCAGATGTGATAGAATTATTGTATTGTAATATCACTCCTGTGATGAATCCTGCCTCTCTTGTTTCTATCATAGCTTTGCCTTTGATTTAAATTTGAGTAGGACCTGTATTTTTATAAATGCCTGTTTCACTCTCACATTCATGTTCTCTCTTTAGAAGTTAAATTCCTCTGCAGTATGCTCTTGAGCATATCTGAGAAAGGCCACCGTAGGTTTTTAGCGCTTGACCATCAGAAACAAATGGATATAATTTTTCTCCCTTTTATGAAGTGCCAACAAGCATCCAGCGAATATCATTCATACAGCCCAAGAGACCATATCCTCATAGCATCCCGCTGAATTGGTCAACATGGAGTGAAATGACAACTAACCTTGCCTTGCAGCCTTGATGTTAACAGGCTGAAATCCCCCATTTAGAGCCGAGGAGTCGATAATATCTGACTCAAAGTCACGGTGGTTCTTGCGATATACAAACAGGGCCACAACCACGGAAATAGCCAGGCACACGATCACGGCAATGACGATCCCAACGTAGAGAGCAACATCATCTGAGTCAGGAGCAGCTAGAGGGAGAGAGGCCGGGAACCTTGAAGAAATGCGCTCCTCACAGGGACTTTTGAGAAAATAGATTCTTATTATTCTCGTTTCCTGCAGATATTTACTACCTTTTTTATAGGTTAATTTAAAATCCATTTCTAAAGCTATATAACAGGTCTATGCCCTTTTGATGGGAAATGATCTTTGATTTCTCTCTAACTTGTGTTCTATCTTTTTACCTATCTACTCGTTCATCTCTCTAGTACCCAGGCAGTGAACTACTAAGCATAACACATGTTAAAGTGTTAGTCTCATGAAGCAAGTTCACCCCATGAAATAAAATAGTACATCTTACTGACATAGTGTCATAGTATTTAGTGGTTCATCTGATAGCAAAGATCATGTGTTTTTTTAAACTTTGGAAGCCTTATTTTTTAATTAAGAAAAATAATTAAAATTATTTTTAATTTAAAAAAAAAACAAAAAGTCTAATTTCTAAAGAATACCTGAAATATCAGAATGTATCTTTGAGTTTGTTTTTTTCTGACCTATAATGTGTCAAGCCATTTTCCCTTCCACCCATTTTCCTTTAAAAAAAATCCAGGAAAGCAGAGAATCAGCCTCTGAATTCTCATCACTGGCATTAACATGTATGTATTTGGATAAAAGCCAAGCAAGCACAAGAAATAATGTGGTAATTTACCAAAAGGAACCCAGATTTATTATAGCTGTCTTGTGAGAAAATGGCTATGATATTTCTACTAGCTGCTTATACAGTATCTTTGGCACTAATTCGAGGCTAATCTCTAGCATCACTATCCACTAGACATTTATTTTCCAAAAGGTCTTGAAAATTTGATGTGTTTCTATAGAGTGAAGAATCCCAGTAGTAGAGATAGCATAATGAAAAAAAGAAAGTGCAAAAACAAATCAGACCTTTTTAGTACCCTATTTTTGTTAATTTAAAACTTGTGAAATTATTTTTATTTCATTTTTTGCTCCCCACCTTTTAGCTATTTAAGTCAGGCTGCTCTCCAGCCATAGAGGTGAGAACTGGCAGATGTTGAAAGGGACTGATCAAACTCCATCAGCCTCTGTCTATCTGAGTTTCAACATACCAGCCTCAAAACAGCAGGATTTTTATGCCCAGCAGTTCAGAAAACAGATCTCTGAGTTCCAGCTCAACGGAAAGTTATCTCTCCACCACATTTCTTCTGATTGCTAAGGAAGTGCTAACGAGAGAGTGGGTTTATTCTCTCCAGTTTCCGTCTTTGAGGCAGTATCTTCTCCCATTTTCCTTGGGCGTAAGGGCTGTTATCATCCTGTGTCAACCCACTGACAGGTAAACACTGCTACCGTTGTCAAGCAGGCAACATGCTGCTTACTCTGCCCAATTGGTCCCTCTTTGCCTAGTCACACAGAGCTGGAATAAAACTAAAGCTTGACCCAAGGAACAGCATCGCATTAGCATCCAGGAACGTAAAATGAAACATTAAACTTACAAGAAAATCCATATTCATTCTGGGTTCTCTGTTCAGTTGAAATAGGATAAATGAAACCTTAAAAAGAAAGAAATTAAACAAAAATGGGAACAAAATCAAATTAATGAAGAGAACAAAAAAGGGAAGCATGAAAAATGGTTTAATTAAAAAAGAAGGAAAAGAAACTGATGGCACTTTAAAATTCTGATACAGCACAGAATTATGATTTTGCATCCCCTGTCTCCTTCAGAGCCTTACTAAGAATTAATAAGTAGGCAGATTGAATTTCTAAGCCAAAATCGGTCTCGAGTCACTAACTTTAGAGTGCTTAAAGTCTTTCTTTTATTGAGCATAAACTCTAATGGATCTAATTTATTTCAGACATCAAGGGTCATTAGCATACGGAAAGTCTTTTTTCCCTATCCCTACCATATGCTTTAATTCCCAGGACATGTTCGGTGAGGCTCTAAACAGTTTTTTTATTTAATTATAGTAGCTTGCTGTTGATTTAATAGAGCTAAAGGAGACCTGTCATCACTGGTCAGAGGTTAAATACCCATTTGCTGAGCAGAGTCCATGCAGAAAGCCCTCTTTCTGGATTTCCTTGGAATCATTTTATCCTGTCTTTAATACATGTTCAATAGGAATTCCTCAGGGAGAAAAGAATTTGTCAGCAAACAGGAAACTGAGTGGCTTCTCTTCGAAATTATTAAAAAATCAATAAGGCCCCTGGGGTCATAACATTATTTATTTGAAATCTTTGCAAGCCCCGTATATCGACAAAATGATAACACAATTTACGGTTATATTTCGGAACGGATAAATAAGGGAGATTGCTTCTTTCGTCTTTTCTTTCTGCAGCTCTCACAGCATGGCACACTGGGTCTGCTTAGCTTGCACAAGAGTCTGATGGACTCGTTAACCATCTCCCAGCTGCTCTCCATCCACATGGGGAACAAGGGAACTGCTCCACGTCCCATCCTGCTGGAAAGGGAATGACAAACCCAAAGTAAGCAGGGGGGTTGCTGTCAGGGATGGGATTAGGGTAGGTGCAAGGCAGAGGGTACCCCTCTCTCCACCTTCCCTCCTGAGTTTTTGAAGGGAATTTCACTGCTCACTCCATCTTCCTTGTGCCTTGGATCGCATTGTGAGGAGCTTGCACAACCCTGGACTCCTGCAGATGAAACAAAACTGGAAAATTGACTCCTGGTGTGTGCCCAATGCACAGGACCACATTAGAGGCAGACCAGAGTAACAATCCCCAGCTCCCAAAAATGCTGAGATTGGGTGCTAGGCATATGTTGTGCTTTATATATCTCTTCCTGCTTGGCTGTGCTGCTTGCTAATGAAGATATGGTATATCCCAATTGCAGGTATAGACATACCTCCCCCTGATGTTTCCAGACATTAACTATCGCATAAGTGCTACCTCAACTGAAATACCAGAGCAAGAAGAGCTGCTTTTTGATGATGATGGTTTTTTTTTTTTTTTTCTGAGGCATTATGGACAGACTATATTGCCTGTAATATCTATTCAAAACTTTATTTCATAGCAATGATTCCAGTCTTACAATTGCTTTTAGAAATATTATGTTCTCACACTCGTTTATTTGGGTCGTTGAGGCAAGCTCACCTATGTGTACTCTCAGCATGCACACTCAATCTTTTGTAATAACTGTTTCCCACTTCTACCAGTGTGCTCAAGGCATTGCCCATAAAAAGTCAGGCAAGCAACTTCTGAGGGCTTGAGCGAGTGCTCAGCAAGTCTAGGCGTGAATTTACAGTACACTGGTTACTCCCCACTTACTCCCCAGGTGAATGCTGAGGCCCATATTTAGTCAACCTAAATTCCAGCTGTTTCAGCTATAACCTTATGGCCAATATTTCCTACGTCAAGATGTCTCTGGAGACCAGGAGGCAGCCAACAGGAAATACAAGGCACAAGGACAGGGCTGAATTTAGGCTGGCTGCATCTCCAAATGCTATTTGGCCTCATACTCTAATCCAATGGGAAATCCCTGCAGTTCATGTGCCCAATAGCATATTTTGGGGGGAGCTGGCATGGGGCAGCACATGTCTCCTGGCTCTGCATCACCTGCAGAGCTTGAGCTCACCCATGCACAGCTGGAAAGGCTAGTCCCCTTTCCTTCTGTTGCTTTTCAGCTGGCAAGTTCTGCAACTGAAGCTGTGCATCAGTCCTGCCACATTTGAAGCAGTCAGATAGCTGCCACTCAAAGGGCACAAAGAACGGCACTGCCTGGATTAGCTGCAGTATCACTGAAAGTGTTCTCTCTTCCTGGGACAACAGAAATACAAATTCAAGTTTTCTCAGCAAAGTAAGCAAGTGTGGTCTTGAAATACTCTAAAAGAAATTGCAAACTCTTCATAGACCCTGTTGTCACAGATACTTGTCTCTTACAATTTTGCATAGATTCTCATTCTGACAACTGCAGAGAGCAGTCTTACAGCTGCATAAGAGTGATACCAATTCCTTCAACAAAAATGCTTTGTGTATGTATTCAAAGGCACGCCTGTTACGAAAGGGAGGAAAAGGCAAGGATGTTGCTTTCGGCTTCCATTAGCCTCGCACACTGACGTGCTTAGAAAGGGAGCTTGATTTTATTCTCCCGTGTGTGCCACTAACTGAACCAAGCACCCAATTCCAGCCAGCTCTTTCCATGCAAACACAGGCTGGCTTGCACAGGTGTCTGCGAGGACACATTTTCAGCCTGAAAAACACGGGTTCTGTGTAAAAGGAAGGCATGGACGAGGTGGAAATGTTACGGGCATGAGATGCCATGCTGAGCATTTGAGTCATGGGCACACCAATTTTTACCAAGGGCCAAGAGTCATGGCTGACCATGCTGGCCGTAGATAAATAGGTGACCACCCTTGCTGGAGACTGGGTGGTGCCAGGTATAAAGTCCTTGTTGAGGTGATGGCATAACACATGCTGGGCTGTGGTGGCCACATGACCCTGTTTGCTCATCGCTTGTGGGCAGGCTCCCCTGGCTGAATCAAGAGGAGACCTTACCTCTGGTTGACTTTCAGCATCCTGGCCAAGCTGGCAACCCTGGCCATCTGCTGAACAGCATGTCAAATGCCAGCTCCTTTTGTGCTTGCAAATTCAACACATTTGTTGGAGATGACTCAAACCTGGCAACTATAGATGCCCTCTGACATTTGGGCAGGAACTGTTAGAATAAAACTATTTTTAAGTCCTCCTTTGTCATGAAAGAGCTGTTCCAAAAGGAAGCAGGCAATGCAGCAGCAGCAGTAAGCGGAAAGCTTGCGGCCATGCGTAGCAGCGGTAGCTGTGCAGGAGGTTGGGCTATGGCCATGCTCCTAGCACCAGAGCACAGGCATTGCTTTAGAAAGTTGGTTTTCACACTGGTCCCTCCGACTATGCCTTCAAACAATGAGAAAGGACATTTTCATCAGATAATGATGCAAACCTACTGGGATTAGTACCTGAAATAATGAAGAATGACTCCCCTCCTCTCTTCAAAGTAACTGCAGTGAAAAGACATCTTTTTCTTTTTTCTCTCTCCCTATATCAACAGCGCTGCTTGGCAAATACCTGAGGGACTTCTACCAGGATCATCAAATTTTTAACGAGGGTGAATTTAGAAAGGTGCTGTTGGATTTGACTCTAGGAAGACTGCTGAGGCTGCTGACTCACACGCGGAGCAGCTGGCTTCACAGTCAGCTACTTGCTTTGAGAAAAGCAATTTAAGCTTCTTCCTACAGCTTGTTGGGAAATGTACATTTTCAAAGGGGTTTTTGATGTTTTGTTGCGTAACTTACTGCTGGATGAGTAAAATAGTAATAATCATACTTTACACTTGCATGGTCCCTTCTGTTTGAGGATCTCAGGGGCTTACCAAAAGTGTGTATTTATTTCCTTCATTTTACAAGTACCTCACCCTATGTCATACCTGGAGAATCAGTGGGAAGCTTGGGCTATGAACAGAAATTGCACCACTGTAATTGCACTTTAAATACATTCATGAAAAAGCCTTTAATTAAGTTGATGTTTCTCCATACATTCTACTTTATATTCCACTTAAAGCTTGTAAATACTTTTTTTTTTTTTTTTGTCCCTGTGGAAGTGCTTCTATTAACTGTTAAAGGTGGGCTTTTTTTACTAAAGTAATTACACTGGCACAAATGCTTTGTACAAATGCAGGTATATTATTACAAAGATGCATTACATAAGCATTGGCTATTCTCTTTCTATAAAGAATGTCTACAGCAATTTTAGCACCTCTGTATTGATGTAACACACTGAGAAAAGTGGAGAAGGGTCAATATGTCAGGGGTCAGAGTGTACTTGAAAGATAAACCAGTTCAACTTTGGTACATAGTTCAGCAGGCTTTTTATCAATTTGGTTTAATTCAATTCCAGCTTCAGTCACACTTGCACTGATTTGGGGAATTGTGTCCATTTAACTAAGTAGATTTTGAAGCTCATTTAATTAGTTCAGTGCAGTTTGTGAACACAGATGATCCCTAACTGTTGGAAATTCAGCCTGAACATTCTGGTCCCACGTGTCTTGCTCTGACCTTCTGGAAACCCATTTGTGCCAATAACCACAGGAGACTCAATGGTGTGTCACTGGGGCTGAATGGCCTTCAGACTACCTGAATGTTTGAGATCATCTGGCTTAGGTGGTTAGCTTTGACAAGCAGGACATCCTTTTTTACAGCAAGAATTCATCTGCCGTGATTTGCCTCAGGAGGAGTAGATAAACCTTCTGCCAAGGGATGGGAATGAAGTACTTGGAAATGGAGAACCTGAGACCTATGAAAGGCAATTGTGCAGAGATTATGGTGCTTTCTCCTTTGAGACTGAAATTGAGACGGAGTGTCACCAAATAGTCACCAAAACAACTTTTCTAAACTTTGACACCCCCACCCCCACCCCACCCAAGGAAGAATGTACTTCTCAAAATATTAACGGACATCTATACATATGCATGATACTCAAACTGGGATCAGGACCATGGGCATCCTGAAATCTTGTGTTTGATTTTACCTGGAAAGCTATTGGCCTGGAAACTGGCTTATTTTAAGGACAGCTTTCCTACCTGTAGTGTAAAACAACAGAATCACAGAATCACAGAATGGGCAGGGTTGGAAGGGACCTCTGAAGATCATCTAGTCCAACCCCCCTGCAGAGCAGGATCACCTAGAGCACATTGTGCAGGATGGCATCCAGGCGGGCTTTGAATGTCTCCAGAGAAGGAGACTCCACAACCTCTCTGGGCAACCTGTTCCAGTGCTCTGTCACCCTCACAGTAAAGAAATGTCCCTTCATGTTGAGCCAGAACCTCCTGTGTTTCAGTTTGTGCCCATTGCTCATGGCTTCATGCGGAGGGAACTTTGTAACTGGCTCCCCTTTTTGGTCCCTAATAGATTTTGCTAGCTTTCTAGTCATGCTGAATTTATATTAATGGATATCCATTTTAAAGTGAACTGATCAGATTATGAAAATGTTTTATTCTGTTACTTGCAGAAAATAAAATATCTACATAAGAAAGAAAGAAGAAAAAAACATTTTCCACTTCTATTTTCTCCAGCTGCCTGTGTCACTGCTTTCTTTCTTCTCTGCAGGTATGTAAGATGGTGGAGTAGCTGAAGGTGATCTTTCTGGGCACATTGATACTAGGGCTTATCCAGTTTTGGTCGTATTTACCAAAATGTTTACAATTATCCTACAAAGAAATTGCTTTATGCCATCAGCTGCTGAGGTCACAGTTAATGATACATATTTTGAGACTGTATCAAGGTCAGTGAGAGTTTGAGACATGCACTTCATTTAATAAAGCGAAGATTGCATAAAGCACACCATAACTGCTTGTTTCTTTAATGCATGATATCTTAATCTGGCACCACTTGCTTTTAATCTATAAATGCTCTTTACTTTATCCTCTATGCAGTGGTTTCAAAAGGAGCTAAGGTCACGTAATTATGCATCCCTTTTGAAAGCCTAGCCACATGATGTGTCTCCACACCATCCTGCTGCAATGATCTCAACAGGTTGAGCATAATGTACAGTAACAGCCCATTTTCCCCTTTTAGTTCCAAAGTCAATGCCCTTAAATTGCATGTAAGAAAAGAACAGGCAGCATTCAACTGCTGCCTTTCTTTCTCTACTTTGGTGGTTTTATCTAGTGTAGCAACAGTGAAGTTGTAATAAGCTTTTGGTGGCAACAGGCTCTGCACCACAGAGCTGTGACAGATGAACAGAGACTAACTGAGGCCTCAAATTTGAAGGGAGCAGTTCTTACATGATTTAAAGCAGGCATGTGGTGCATATAGCGGGACATTGGAGTTTACTGGAACAACACTTTGCTTCTTTACTATATGTATGCATATATATGTCAGATGAGTTCCAATATTTAATAACTCAAAGCCAGCAAGTTGGTCATTTTTCACATACCAGTCCCAAACAACATGTATCTGATTGCTTCTGTTCTTAATTCTGATTATGAGGTCTTTCAGTGTTAATTCAGTATCTTCCTCTTTCCCCAGCTCCAGCGGCTCAGAATTGTTTGCTGAGTTTCTTCATTATTTCTAGAGCACACTCTGGGTGATAAATAGAGTGTGCAAATGCTCAAAGCTTTCAAAAGACATGAAGTTAACTCATATGCACTGCAACTGTATAGGTCTCCATATAGTCACTATGATGGACAAGCAGTCACTTAAGTTAGGAGAAGGAATTTAGGAGACTTAATTTGGCATGCAGGAGTTTTGAATTGCTCCCTGCAGGTCCCACTGTCCATAGACTACAACTGCACAAACTGCCAGTAGTTCCTCTTCTACAACAAGGCAGAGTTAAGGGTACAAATGTAACCTTAGAGTAAACCCCATATTCTTACTGCTTAGGGCTAAGCCTTTGTGTTCACTTAGCATGTTGCTAATATGGATTTACTACGGAAGAAATATTAACAATAATCTTTGGATTGTAATTGCTGTTAATTGTTTCTCTCCCCTGCTACTTCCCATAAACTCCAGCACATAAAAAAGAAAATGTCATATCTAATATCTTATTTTTGGTGGATAAAAAGGGGGGGAAAAAAACAAAAAAACCACCACCAACAACAAAAAACCCCACACAATAAAATCCCCAGAGCTGAAAAAAACTCTGTGACAGAATCTGCACAGCTTCTTCCTATGTTTGCTATTCTAAAGAAAGACCTTCATGTCTGCAGTAATGATGCTGAAGGTCAGATATGATATCAGGCATCCCAGAGATAATGCACAGTAATTTATTTTCCTTCTAAAGGACTAATTATTGGCATGTTCAGGGTGGGCTAATAAACAAGAAGCTTGAGGTTTTGTGACTGATTATTTACTTGGGTATTATCTCAGATCTTTCCTGAGTGTGTAGGTTAAATGGGGAGTGTCTCCCATTTCTGTCCTTGAACAGCAGTGTATGATATTCTATAATTAAGATTGAAACTATGTTTTCATTTTAAATTAGATTCCTGACATTTTGCTAACATTGTTAGAAAGGTCTTGCCTTAGTTTAAACATGCATATCATCTGTATGGGGGTGGTGGAAGATGGAAGAGTAGGATAACGTTGCTAAAATTTGATGTGGATTAGAACAGGCAATTTTGACATTATGCAATTTTTACAGTTAAGGATTTTGACCTTTTGGCTAAATCTTATGTCAGTCTTTAACATCTTAGAAGCATGGAACCTTAACATTGGGTTTGTTATGGATATTTGACAGCAAAAGTAAACATGCATCTAGTGTTGCAACTTGCTAGATTGTGCATTTGCAAATTCCACTTTTGCAGTGACTGAACAGACTTCCTGGGGTTTGCTTTGTTTTGCACTTGCAGCTGGCCAAGATCAAATGGGTTACAGGGAGAGCTGAAATAAGGACATGGGGTGGCAACACAGAGGGGACGCATGGCAAACAGTTTGGTGAAGGAAGGAAGGGACAGCTGGAAGGCATCTAGAAGAGGGGGCCGAAACAGTTATGCCTGCTGGAAAAAAGGCTTGTGGAAAACAGGAGTTATCCAAATGGATGTTCAATGACGTAGCAAAGTCCTTGGCAGGTATGTAAGTTCACAGGTAAGGTAACTTGTATTCTCTGGCTTTCTGGCTTCTTTCCCAGACTATAGAAACCTCTTTCCCCAACATGAGGTTTCATTTAAGTATGCGGCCAATGTTTTTGTTAGTCCTTTAACTTGCATACAGACTTGAAGCAGAGAGCTCTGAGTTTTACTCCTGATCCTGTCACTGACTCCCTGATGAGCCTTGGGCTGCTTGTGTAACCTCACTGTGCCTGACACCTTGCCAGGAATGCAAAAATCATCACATTTACCCATCTTTGTACACAGTGAGGAAAATATAAACACTGATTACAGTCACTGTATTTTTTTTCCACGATGAAGTTAATGTATCAGGTAGACTTTATTATAAGCTTGCTTTTTTTATTTTATTTTATTTTTTTTTAATATGCAGAAGGAGTAAGGGAAGAATAAAAGAAAAGAACAAGGCAATAAGGATGAAAACTATAGGTGGATGAGGTCTGGGTTTTTCTCCTCTGCATGGCTGTAATATTTTTGAATTAGTTGAGACTTTTTAAAACAGCCTGGAGATCTTAGTGCACTCGTCTTTCATTAAAATTAATGGGGAAGGGGCTCTTTCTGAAGTGACTGGGGTAAGAAACAGTGATTTTGGTGTCCTGGGTTCTGCTTGTGGCTCTGCACTTCTGCTTTCTCTCAAAGCTTTTATCTGCTTCGAGCAGGAGCTTTTCTAGGCAAGAACTCCCACTAGGCAGTTGCAGAGGGCCCACCAGAGTGTGGATGCTTCTCAGCTGGGGATTACTCATGTTGTTACAATAAAAATAAATAAGAGTTGTAACTCTGAGATGTGTGCATAAACTCCCTCGGCTGCTACACCATTACATAGTAGTGGGGTTAAAAATAGAATAACACATCTCTTTATTAATATCAAATAACAGTATTGTAGAAAACTTCCTCTAGGAACAGATGAGATGCGTTCTTCGAATGAATGAAACTCCCCCTGCAAGGGCTCAGCACAACGGGCCAGGTGGATATATCATTATGCTGACAGACTGAACATATTATAAGTTCCCTCTTGACCCACATGCTCTTAATAAAAGGTTTTATTTCATTCCTCTGCACACACAGGCTTCTGTTGCAATCTCCCTTGAGAGAGCTTTGCTTACCTCCTGGAGCCTGAAAAACATTCCCCTGCTCTTTGCACACTAATCTGCTCTGGAGGACCAGAGGTCCTCATCAAACTACTCTGCTCTGTAATTCTTTGCTGAATGCCTGCTTTCAAAACAAGCCAAAAAGGGAAACGAATGCTTATCCCATCAGAAGGTTCTGGCATGTTACATTAAACAAGCAGGGCATGTGCAGAATATACATGTTTCAGGAAGAAAGAGATGTTAGTATCAGTTTAACCTTGCTTTCTACTTAAGATCTGTGTATAAACAGCACAAGACTGGAAAAGGGCAGTAGTTAACCATTTAGTGCACCAGCAGGACAAATTGCATCTTCTTCACATGCTTAGGTTACTATTGTTGTAAGAGGGAACCTTACAAACTTAACGCTGCCTTTCAGACAAGAATTTCAAAGAATTTGGCAACTAAAGAAGTAACACATGAATTTACTCTCAACTAGGAGGCAGTCTTTTTTAACATGAAATGGAATTACTAGTCTGATAATAACATCTTCACCTTGGTATAGCTGCCTTTTTCTCACGTGGTGTATCCAATATTTCGATTTCCAAGTACATAAGTTACATGCGGGGAGAGAACCAAAGTGTCCTGAGAGCTGGTCCAGTGTTTCCATAGTGACAGGTGAAGATGTTTTGAATCTTTTCTTCTGTTCTTTATGTGATAGTAGCCTGCCTCAGTCTTTTCACGCTAATTTATTTAAATCCAAAGGAACAAAGGAAAAGTCCACACTGGATCTGATTATACTTGACCAGCGGAAATTTCCTTTTGGCCCTATTGAATGATGGGTTTGTACTTCATATTGTGAGATTGTATAAAGTGAACAGTTTTTACTACACAGAGCAACAGTACTATTTACAGAAATACATATTCTATAGTCATCAAGTAACATGCTTCTTCAGTATTACCTTGTGGCTGTAAGACATCTAACTCTATGTTTTGGAAAAAAAAAAAAAAAAGGAAAGCAGAGCTTAGCCAGCCTTTTATGAAAAGCCATAGTGGTCTGTTAAAGCTGAGAATGAGCTGAGGAATGGATGCTGGTTATCTCCTTCCGACTTTGCTGGTGCCAACTTGTCCATCACAAGCATGATTTCAGAAAAGACATGTTTTACCAGCATGGACAGGCACCATGCTCACATCTATGGACTTTCTGAACTTATTTATTCAGGACACGGAGAAAAGAGACCTGAACGCTTCAGATCCTCAGCAGACAGTACGCAGGTAAAATGCTCTGAGCACAGACATGCCTGATATAGCAGCTAATGTGTTTGATCTTAGCCAAGAGAAAATGAGAAGACAGCTGCACTCAGGCAGCAAGCCTCCAGCCAACCCAGCTAACTCTCCTCAAAGACTGTCCACCTCTTCCTGATTACCAGAAGCATGTTATGCAGAATGCAAAGCCGAATTTGGCCCACCAGGCACTTTTCGCTTCTACTTAGTTTCACACACATGATCTTGCCATCATTCCCTACAGGGCCCAGCAAAACACTTCACCTCGTACTTTGCTGTAAACATATTTGTGATCCTGTGAAGGGAACTGTTTGTGCTGAAGTGCAAGCCAGCAGTGCAGTGCTGTGCTTGCTTGGTGTCCGCACAGAACACCCACAAAAGTCATTAGGCAGGATGAGGGGAGGGCTAATTGCAGCGTTTCAGCTTATAGCAATCCCCTGTGAGATGCAATGTGTGCCTTTAAAAGTGTTTCTCATTGCACTGAAGTATTTACCACAGTTCTTATACTTCAAATGGGAAATAATGCAACTATGGAGGCAATAATGCAACTAGTGTGGGTGGTAACCAGCCAATTCTTCTTACACCTACAGCAATTTTTGTTCCAGAGGATTGTATTAATGCTATTACGGGAATTACAAAATTGTTATAACGGGACCTGCTAGGCAATATTGTGTATTTGGGAACTTAAAATAGTAATGACCGCCCTAAATTTTCACTACAGCTGCTTTTCTTCTTCCGCTCAGCCTTCTGCCTCTCTGCAGGCTCTCTAGTTTAATGACTGTTCATCCTTTCATGTTAACAGAAAAATACTAAGTACTGAATAAGGGAGTGTATGTGTGTAGTAGCAAGATCATTAGTCTGAATAAATGTGACAGCAGAGTTGCACGAGAAATGCCACAGTTAGCGGTAAGCACAAACTGCAGCTTTGGGTGTAAAATACTGTAATTACAAGGGATGGAGAAAGCTCCACAGTTTTTATCCCCACAGAAATCGATAGCAGTTCAGACTGCTGCTCTTTGCTGGAGCAGGGGCAGTCTGATGAAAGAGCTTATTGATTTATCCAGCTGATGCTACTGTACTGAATAATAGACTGGAAAAGAAAGGGCTTGCAAATTAGACTCATTCAATGCAACGTTTTCCAGGATATCTTTTATATACAGCTATATAGAGATATATGTTTACAAGTGAGTTTTTGTCAAAGCAACAGCCTACTGGTAAGAGGGGCCATCTGCTAATTCTTTGATGCCAGGTACAACCACGGTGTGATAGCTAACCTTCAAGCTGGCACTTAAGTCTGACATTGATAAGGAAGCACCAGGGCACCTAGGATCAGGATTTGGCCATGCGGCAGGTAAGCAGCCAGCCAACACTCTTGTTGGAGGGCTACAGCCACAAAGGGCAGGTGGCTGTGGCTCCACTTGCCACTTGTGCCATGACGGACCCACCAGCATGAAGGTTTTGAAGTCTGCGGTGGATCCACAGGTCTCCAGGCTGGGGGAAATACCAGCTCCAGGCCAGCCCTCACCAGCCTCAAATAATGTGGAAAGAAGTGGTGTTTTAGGAATGAAAAGAGTTCTGTGTTCACTCCTAGCTCAGCAGGCAGATCTACTATGAATCTAGATCCATACCAGAGAAAATGTAAAGTGGTCAGAATGGTTTTGCATAAATTGCAAGGGAGAAAGAAAGAAGGAAAGAGAGAGGGAACAGTAGGCATGCTGCCGTAAAGTGCGGCAAATCATTCTTCCCAGCAGTGATGGATCAGGGAGCAGAACTTTAAGTTTTACAGGTGTATGAAGCCCCATGAGTATAAAGACACCATTAAAACACAGCCATTAAATTCCAACACTGAAGGATGATCACGGCCCCCGGAGCCAAACGGGTCAATATGTGACTGTATATTTTTCATTACCATTTTTTATATGCATATATATGAAACAGAAAAAGATTCACAATAGCTTCATCCTCTCTCCCACTGAAGACCTCTGCTTTATACTCAGCATCCACTTTCACAAATAAAATGCAATATACCATCAACAGATAAATGAGATCCCTACAGGGCTTTTATTCTGCCATACCATTATATCTATTCTTCCACCAGATTTCTGCTTAAATGGCTCTCTTTATGCACATACACAAAGATGACATACACCTGTCTAAATATAAACTGATAGTAAAGAGCTCTTCTGTAGAGGGGATGTATATTTTCTTCCTAATTTACCATAATGACTTATTCATACCACTGAGCTAGAGGTACGTTAGCTTTCCCACTATAAAAGTCACAAAGGTGTTTTATAATAAGACATGGCTAGATTTTTATTTTTTTTCCCCTATCTTTAGAAAACAAAAAGAGAGGAGCTCTGAATCTTTCTATCTTCCCCATAAAAACAAACATTGAAAAATTATAGATTTTATGCTGTTGGCATTGACTAACAGTTTTTAACATGATGAAAGTGTTTGTGCAAAGCCATGCTGAAGAAGTGTTTTCTGTACATCTGGGAACCTCAGGGCAAAATGCTGTGACATAGGGTAGCTTGAGAGATTGCCACCAGGACAGTAGCCACCTATGCAGCACTTATTCAAGAAGTGGACCTACTTATTAGTTAGTGGTGTCACTTTTGTGACATTTTGACTGTTTCAGTCATAAGTAACCTGTCAGAGAGAATAACTGTTCCTAACACCTTTTTCATGAGAAAATGTGAAGCATTTTATGATCTGGGCACATAGATACTGGATGGTCACAGCCACATCTCTTTGAGCAATGAAGAATTGAGGCTCAACAGAGAAGGAGGAAGAAGTGTGATGTACGGCAGAGAGACAGGATGACTGTTCAGATGAGAGGTTATTGTGTTCAGGTGATTGTGCTAACAAAATGCAACAGGAAGCTTCAATGCACCAGCAGAACAGATCTTCATTTTTAAGATGGGATGGGAAAGACAGAAAAGACTAGTTGTTTGCAAACAAAAGTCAGAATCGCAGTAGAAACCTACTCTTCCTTTACTCTTGCTCTTGTTAGTTACCAAGACAGGACCACGGTCTGGATAGACACAGACTGAACAGGCCTCAGTACTAGAGCTGACCTTCATGAAGCTGCTGCATAACTGTATATGAAGTTTGCATCTGCAAACTGCACAGGTACCTCTTTCTACCACAGGGCACCCCGCATTCAAAGAAGGGCATAACTAGCTTATGTAGAAACAGATGCACCCATCACGTTTGACAGAAAGAAGGCACAAGCTGATCTGCTGTGCCATGTTCACTCTTTTGAAAATGCAGCTTTTCATTTGCATTGCCATTAAGGGTCACTACGAAGCTTCCCTGGACAGGTGCTGAACTGACATTAGAGGAATGGGCTGTTCAGTGGGGTGGCACAGGCGAGAGGACTCTATTACGAGTCTTCCTAATTCTTCCTAATTCCGCTCAACTTCATAAAGCGTTACTTCCATCTTCAGGGGTGAGAAGTGGGGTGTTCAGGCTGGTGACAACTGGATTAATCCATTGCTTTTCCTACAAATGATTCTGTGACTTCTGTTCATTGATGTTGATATGCAGTTGTTGATGAGTTTTTCTCTTTGGTGTGTCATTTTTCAAACATGTCACCACAGCAAGATTGTTGGTGAGATGTGTTTTTACAGCCAGCCACTTCAGGTCCCATTTAAGGAAAAATACAATATTGTATCAATTCTGTGCAAAAGGAAAATATTTTTGCAAATGAGAAATGCAGATCAATTGATAAGGCCCTGCTACTCGCTGGAGTGATACAAAGCCTAGCTGCAGATGTTTAGGAGAAGCTGAGCCATGCTATATCCTCGCTGAGCTGCTTCCTAAAATGTTGAGGAATATTGAACTCACAGAGCATATTGCACCCTAATGAATTCAAGGAAAAGATTCTCCTTCACAGGCTCAAAGATCTTGTGTGCCACACTTGTGTACCTGATGTGGAGGAAGGGAAAGGCATTTTTTTACAGGGGGATCAGCTTTTATTCTAGATATCCCTAGCCAGTATCTAATCGCAAGGGCCCTTGACGTGTGTGTGTGTGTGCACAGGTGGGTAAAAACAGCAGAAAGAGCTTTCCTTTATTTTTCCACTTAAGCATCTCCTCACGGGCCAAGGACAAATAAGGTTCAGGAGAGAACAGTTTATGACTTCCAGGTATAAAGTGGGGATTAAAAAGGGATTGTAAGCACCTTTCTTGTCAAAGGCTTGGGTTTATGTCACAGGAGCTGAAATGGTTACATAGGATGCTTCCCTTTGCAATCCAGTGCTCCCTGTGTGGTCCAGATGTGTGTGTACCTTTTTCTGCCATTTGTGCGACATCTTTTCCCCAGATCTCCTCCCAGAGTGAGTGACAGAGCTCTGCACCTCCCCAGGACAAACAACACCTGGGCAGCACAGTTTTGCAGCACCACGAATGGGTTGCTGCTACAAGTTTTGAGCCACATCAGCAATAACATTGCTCTCCTCCTAAGAGCAGGATGATACTCTCTTCTGGCTAGGCAGCTCCAGCTAGCAGGAGACATTTTTTAACAAAACCTCTAGCGTTTTTTTCTACAACCAGGTCTTTCCCAGACACTGGAGCCGGCATGGCGGCACTTACCCTGCATGCAGAGCCCGTCCGTGCAGTTCTTGGACTGCAGCACCAGCCCCTCGCAGTCCTTCCCCCCGTTCTTCGGTGCCGGGGCCGTACACTCCCTCCTGCGCCAGTGGGTGCACTCCGTGCCACACGTGGACCACTTGCTCCAGGATGTCCACTTGCCATCCACTGAGACAAGGAAAGGACACAAGGCATTAGGGGGACGGGTACACAGATGGGTGTGTGGGACTGAGCCAAAGCGATGCTCACATCGGGATAAGCCAACCTACAAATTTCAGCCATCCCAGCAAGGCAGAAGGACTCTAAGTCATGCCAATGCCTGACCCAGAGAAAGGAGCCAGTCTGTGTTTTTAAAAGTCATATTTCTGCCCCAGCCCCATTTCTGCTCTTTTCCCTCCCATTTTAGAAACTTGTCAGCAGTTTATCTGTGCTCACGCTGTACAAGAAGACAAACATCAAGTTGGCAATCTGGGATTTTTTTTTTTTTTTTGCATTTTTTAACACAGAGGTTAAAATTAAACTTGGCCAGAAGTTCTTCTCTAGTAGGAAGATATTTAATGTTAAATATTTTATATTAAAAGAAATATTTAAAGGCATTGATGTATTTCGCATGAGCAGAATCGGGAATGTATTTAGCACCTTTCAAAATCCTGCAAATGATTTTCAAAAGCAAAAAGTGAAACAGCTGAAGAACTAATTAGGAAATTATTCCAAAGAAGTAGCCTGAGCCAGGAGTCTGTCACTTGCAATAATGACCAGATATGAAACTTTTGCTCTTTTCAGCTCTTTTCACCCACCCAGACCCAGAGTTGGATGTCCAGGCTTCAAAAGCTGAAGATGACCTTATTCAAACAGTAATGCCATTGGTTTCAGTGAGGCAGCTGACACAGCAGAGCACTGGACAATAGGACAGATGGCAGGACTTTGTCATGGAAAAGCCACCAACTACCTCGTGTCTCCTGAAACAATTTTGTATTTTTCATGTTTACATTTAAACATCCTTTAAAGGCATGGATATAGATCTCTTTCCAGCATATTTGTATTTGAAGTCAGGTAAATATGCCCTAACTTTGGCATCCACACCCCAGATGTCTCTCAAATGGTCCACTTGCTGTGACAGCTGTACTGAACTGACATTGCAAATATATTCACATTACAGTCACTTTCTGTACTTGAATTTCAGTCCTGTTCAAGAGCTTTCAACCTTTATCTCCTACAGTCTGAACCTCTGCATGTTCTCCAAATCCCCTGAATTACCAGGGCTGAGACAATGTTGTAAGCTGCGTGCAAAAGTGGGACCGAATCCCCTGCTGCTTGATGTAATGTGCTCACTATGTTATCTACTTACATAACAAAATTTTATATTCGTTTACTGAAATGTTGGATTTATTAATAAAGAGAAGGAGGCTTTTCTAACTAGCAGTCTTCTCCTGGAATGACTGGTGTAAAAAAAAAAAAAATGTATCTAGAGTTATGTGCTGTTCATACTGAACCTGGACACAGGGTGGTGCAAGCTATTTTCTGAACACTTTGGCCCTCGCAGAAGGCACCCCCATTGAGCGGGGCAGGATTGGTGCATGTCCTTGTGCGCTTCTGAAAGCCTCTTCCACATCGGCTGTTGCACACTGACCACTCCGTCCAGGTAGACCAGCCTCCGTTCACTGAAAAGCAAGAGGTAAGATTGTGACAGTGCAAGAAAGCCATCCTGGAGATAGCCCACACTGCAGCTCATTCTTGGATGCACCCATCATCTATGCACACTGAAACACTCCTGTGGTTTGAACAGGCAGACAAGGAACTGATGATTTTCTTCTCCTTCCCTTCCAGAAGGTGGTTTCAGGATGTCAGAGCAATTTCACTCACCCCTCTGTGGAAATAGCCGGTGCATATGAACATCTTAGCACCTCCGTGACAAATATTTAAGCTGCTCAGAGTGAACTTACACTAAATTTTTATTTTTGGAGTTTGGGAAGATATTTATCTTTGGGAATATATTTATGCTGACTCTCTTTCCCACCCACCTCAGCTTCTGAGATAGATGGATGGATGGATAAAGAGGCAGCTGAGCTGCTCTATGTAATAATGTCATCATCAGGATATGGATAACATACTGACTGCTCACATTCCCCAGCCCCCAAATGTTTGTGAGGTAACACAACCCTTAAGCAGCTCTAGTAGCAAAAAACATACAGATGGCTGCTCCCCTACATATGTCTCTTGACTGCACTGTTCAAAAAATACTGTACGTGAATGAGGAAGAGTTGCAGTATGCCTGCATCTCTATGTTACTGCATTCATCACAGTTACAAAACACAGTGCTCTTGCAAGGTCCATCCCTCAATATCACAAACACTGCTAATCAACTCAATTCAGCCGGTTTTCTATAAAAACTGAACTAAAAGGCCCTCATTGTAACTTCAGGGAAGCAACTGCTTACAATTAAATCTAACTGCTACCCTGAATATGAAATGAATATTAGGGATAATCATAGGGATTTCTTCCTACTTGTCTATCCTATAATTAAGCTGATTGTAAGGAACACCAGGATAGTCAGCTGGCGTGTTGTCAGAGCAGGTTTTGTTCTGCTGGATACCCCAGTTTGGGAAACATCATGACAATGACTTTGTGGGGGCAGAGGCTCAGACTGATGGGGCAGAGCAACACAGGCTGAAGGAGACACGAGGAGAGCACCTGCTCTAGCCCGTCCCCAACCAAAGCGGGGCCAGCCTCAATGGTAGATCAGGGCTGCGGATGCAGACATAGAATTATGCTATCTGATGCTTCATGCTCCCCTGATGTTTATTTTTAAGCCAAGTGGTGATTATGAACTGCAGCCCTAGAGTGCTTTGCTAATTTGCCCCTGACATCAGAGTGTGCTTTGGTAATAGACACCAAAAAAAAGTTGATTTAAAGAGATAGAAGAAGATGGGTGATTCTGCTGAGCTCTGACACTCTTACCAGTATCTGGAAGCAGAAACTTCCTTTTGGTTTTACTCTTATTTCTGAAAAACATCACTGAGAACATGAAATGCTGTATTGGGTTTACGTGGTAAAGGTTTGGTAGTGGGGGGGGCCGCAGGGGTGGCTTCTGTGAGAAGATTCCAGAAGCTGCCCCATGTCAGACCAGAGCCAGCTCCAGCCTGCTCCAAAATGGACGCACCGCTGGCCAGACCTGAACCAATGAGCGATGTTGTTTGCGCCTCTGTGACAGCAGATTTAAGAAAGGGAAAAAACTGCTGCGCAACAGCAGCTGGGAGTGAGAGGAGTGAGGAACAGCCCTGCAGACACCAAGGTCTGTGAAGAAGGAGGGGCAGGAGGTGCTCCAGACGCTGGAGCAGAAGTTCCCCTGCGGCCTGTGGTGAGGACCATGGTGGAGCAGGCTGTCCCCCTGCAGCCCATGGTGTACCACGGTGGAGCAGATCTCCACGCTGCAGCCCGTGGAGGAAACCACGGTGGAGCAGGTGGATGTGACCTGAAGGAGGCTGCAGCCCATGGAGAGCCCCTGCAGAAGCAGACTCCGGGCCAGACCTGTAGCCTGTGGAGAGGAGCCCACGCAGGAGCAGGTGATCCGGTGGGAGCTGCCACCCGTGGGGGACCCGTGCTGGAGCAGTTTGCTCCTGAAGGATGGACCCCGTGGTACGGACCCATATTGGAGCAGCTCTTGAAGAGCTGCAGCCTGTGGGAAGCCCACGCAGGACCCGTTCGGGAAGGACGGCATCCCGTGGGAGGGACCCCACACGGGAGCAGGGGCAGAGAGTGACCATGAAGGAGCGGTGGAGACGAAGCGATATGGGCTGACCGCAACCCCTATTCCCCGTTCCCCTGCGCCGCTTAGGGGGAGGAGGTAGAAGAGGGTGGATGAGGGGGAAGGTGTTTTTAGCTTGCCTTTAGTTTTTCACTGCTCTAGTCTGCTAGTTATAGTAATAAATTATATTAATCTCCCTATGTTGAGTCTGTTTTGCCCGTGACGATAATTAGTGAGTAACTTGCTTGTCCTTATCTCAACCCTTAAGCCCTGGTCCATCATATTTTCTCCCCCTGTTTCTTTGAGGAGGGGGAGTGAGCGAGCGGTTGTGGTGGAGGTCGCCTGTTTAGCTGGGTAAAACCACCACAAATGCGTTGGTAGAAAGCAATGTATTGGACGCTCATGCTGGAGGCGATGCCCTCATGGCTATTTGCTGCATCAAGCTTGAGTGTGTTATGGCAAGCAGAGCAACAGCTTTCTATTCAATGAGGCAACCAGCTGCTCATGTAGGTGCTTGTTTCTCCTTTAACACCATTCTCTGTCACCAATAAGCTAAGTCATCAGGCCTGTCCCAAGTGTTTCCAGTACTGAGCTCTGATTGCAGCCTCTGTACATGACTGCAAGTCCCCAGGTAGCACAGGAGGACCAATCTGGTCACTGACTGCTGTAAGAGTTACATACAGACATTTTCCATCTCTAGAAGTCTCCCTCCTGAGCCCACGTGCAGCAGGACAAGGCATCACTTACCATAGACTATCACAGTTGCTGTAGTGCTTTTCCTTTTGGCCACAATGTTTTTGGCGACACAAGTGTAATTGGCTGTGTCAGAAAGCCGAGCTTGCTTGATGATCAGGTTGTGATCAATGGTGATGTAAAAATTTCGGTCTTCCACGGGATCAATCACCTCTTCGTTCTTCAGCCACTCCACCTGGGGGTTACAAAGGGCAGGAGGTGAGGCAGTGAGTCAGCAGCCGGTCACACGAAAAATGGGCACAATACCTGTGATCATTTTGCTTATCCCAGAGAGTACTATGAGTCAACACTATGAAGGACCCACCTGGTGCATGCTGCCAACTGGAATAAAACACCATGGCAGAAACGTGGGAGAGCAATGTTCACACCTACCTTTTCCTCCAGGCCCCCTTTCCTCCCACCGTTCCACCCAGCACCTGTCTTGCCTTGCCTTCAAAATATCAATTCATTTCAGAGGCTGTCAGCTCCTGTGTAGAGACAAATGGGTGATCTAAGCTTTCAGAGTCTGAAGCATAGAATGTGGAATATGATACCTTAGGACTGTATCTACAAGTAGAAAATTCCCTTATACCATCGGAAACCCTAAAGCAGCCCAAGCCTCACCCATTGTTTTGTACGTCTTGTCTAATAACACGATAACCTTGAAAGTACCTGCACAGGGTCTAACACAGTGAGGCCCTATACCAGAGTAGGTCACACTAACAGATTGCAGATGTGCCAGTATTTTTCACTATACATGCACTCACACATATATGCATGCTATTGTTTTACTGCAGTCAGGATTAAACAAAATAGAGACAGTTACCAGGGAAATAGGGGCTTACACAGACTACATCAGTGCTTAGTTTTCCCTTTTCTTTATGTAAGCTATATTTTATTTTAATAAAGCATAATTTCCTTGGTTACAAAGAAAAATATTTTTATATGTGATTTTTAATCCAGACAATGTTCTCTTTATTGCCTTCCTAAAGAAACACCCTATTATATCCCAGGTGACTGCTGCGAGCC
Source organism: Chauna torquata (assembly GCA_013399475.1). NCBI lineage: Eukaryota > Metazoa > Chordata > Aves > Anseriformes > Anhimidae > Chauna > Chauna torquata. The sequence continues at coordinate 187,902 of VXAL01014893.1, forward strand.
ACCCTAATGTAATTTGGCTGAAACTTAGTAGCTTGCTTTCCTTTGAACCAAACATGCTCTGAAGGAAGTGACTGGGGCCCTGGATGTATCAAAGCAGGGCCTTCATGTCACTGGATCATTTCAGCTTGTGCCCAGAGTTAATGAAAGTAAGAAAAATATAAACACAATCAACCCACTGGGCCTGAGAGGTGCTAACTGCCAAGACCTGCTCTCACAAACCTCACTTTGATGCACCGTCCAAGCATCCACGTATCCCAAAATCAACCTGAAACTCATGATGCAAAAAGGGCTGTAGGAATGGAGAGGAATGGAGGAGGAAGAAAAAGATAGAAAATTTTGGAAGCTGTGTTTCTGTCACTGCATCTTTTATATTTTATCTGCCATGAAGGATACAAGCTCTTGGTCAATAAACTGTTTTTCCTTGCCGGGATGACTGAAATTCTTCTTCCTCCTTTCTTGAATCTTAATAGCTACGAGGTATAATCAAGACGGGCAGATTCTTATTCGGTTAATGGCAACGTCTAGCTCCTTCCTCACCTGCAGGTCAGGTCTGCATGCATCCCAGACTGAAAAAGAAGCCAGCAGATTACCTCTCCTCCAGAGGAAGGCTGCTACTTAACCCCTATCTCTCACAAAAACTCTTGTTTTTCAATACCATTATTTGTTTCTGGGATGGAGTGCAGACTTGTGTTAGGACTCTAAAAGATGCTACATGCACTGCCAGAGATGTGCACCCCCTTCAGATCCACCAATACTTTTTCTGTGCTCTGCACGATGAGGTCATCAGGATATCAGTGAGGACAGGACTAGACTTATACCATGGTCTGAGGCTCAGTTCAAAATTTTCCTGGTATGCCCATGTAAGTACATACACCAGCACCCCTCACCACTACCCAAATGCTCTGTTCTCAGTAAATACCAGCACTCCGCAACACTCTCTCTCTCCACAAAAGCACAGGCATGCATATTCAGCCTGGGTCTCAGCTGATTAGACAAAATTAAAGCTATGAGCATTAAATTCCCTTTCATCCCTGTGAGAAAACTGAAGAGGATATGAAAATAAGAGTTGCCAATATCAGAAAAAAAAAAAAGGTTCTACATAATTCAGTATACTGCCTCTGGCTTTTCATCAAATCGCTTGGGAAAAAGATCCTTTTCACCTAATGGCTCACAGAATTTGCTAACAATAAAACATTAAGCTTGCAGAACAACAGGATGTCTTTTTTTTTTTCTGAAAAATCTGTTTTGCCAGTACATCAGTACCATGCGTGTGTGTCTAAACCCCATCTCTTTTACTAGATACTTCCTTAATGTATCTAATTCATTCTTCTTCTGGTATCTGGGCTTTCGTGATGTTTTTGTGTCTGTTCACATAGCAAAATATGATGAAATCTGAAGGGAGGAACTGAAGAGAAGATGGCTGAGAGGACAAGAGAAGGGAGACTCCTTTCACACACATTTTAGCCATCAGTACAAAGAGCAACACGAAGAGCACACCACTCTAGCGGTAATTAGCTCTTGTGTTTTCTCCTTCAGTCCTTATACAAATGTTAGCTAATTAAAACACATTACAACATTTAAATGAGAATTTTGTTAGTATATATTTTCCATTACTAATGGCCTGATTTTTTTCTGGAGCTACTCACTCACTGGCTGCAGTGCTCAGCACCGCCAGACTTGTGTCAAGAGGCAGATTTGTTTTTTTTTTTGAAGTAACCAGAAGTGGTGACAGCAGGGCTGTTTTGTCCTGTACATAGGAACTGATCTGGTGTCAAATACAAAAGAGAAGAGAGCAAAGCGGAATGAGACAGTGTGATTTATGAATGACAAGTATGCAAACTGTTATTACTGAAGTTAAAAGCAACGATCTCTTTTGATGCTATGTCATTCCCCAAGGTGCAGCCCCCTCACTGATGTAGGTTGTTAATCCAGTCAATGCAGAAACTCATCCTGAGCTTCATTCAGCTGCCTGAATGATGGTGACTGTTGCCCTGGGGGAGCCATGACGCTCACACAAGGCTGGAGGATGAGGCACTGGACCCTTATGTGCTGGAGATCTGTCCCCCTCTGGGCGAGCAGACAGAGGTGCAGCAGGATACCCATGGGAATTTTGAGGTCCACAAGATGCCTGTCTTCAGGGTTAGGCCAAATCACGCCCTTATGTCTCCATTTTTCAATGTCTTCTCTGGAGAAGACATTTCTAGATTATATATTTGCTTTTGTCTACGTATCAAGAGTACGTGTTTACTGGCTATAGTCACAAAGATTCTTTAACAGATATCTAGCTTTGTTTATTCAATTAAATCAGACGTGTCCCTCCAATAACTACTAATAAATGCATGGGTAGCTGTGCATATATATAGAAGAAGCCTGATCATCAGTTTTCTTTATTATAACAGAAATCATTTTATCAGTTACAATACTGCCATGAAGGATGGGGTAAGTGTTCCCTCCTGGAGATGCCAGATATGGAAAATCTCAACAATGCTCAACTGGCTTCTCATACATACCAGCCCTCTGGAACAAAGCCGGCATGAAATTCCTGCTTCTATTTTTAGTTTTCCAACTAAGATATTTTTGTTTCTTAGATGTTTGTAAACTGACTGGCAAGAGAAGAAGGCGTGCAAAGGTGTGAGTGCAGTGAATGAACTCCTGACCCATAGCGACTGCAGACACTGAGAAGAAGGAAGGCACGGAGTGCACCCGACATCTGCCAGCGGCTGGATGTGCACCGCACAGGCACACGGCTCCTGCCAGCTGTGATGTATCTGCACGTAGGTGCTGCTGGCATGCTCACAAGCCTGCCGTGAGACTGAGCCGTCCCTGTGACCGGCTGAGGAAACACACAACCCGACACGGCTGTAATTTAGAGCAGCATACCTTGTAGCGTTTTTTCTGTCATCTCACTCCCTGGTGAGAGACAGATGTGTTGTCTCTAATTATTCGCTGATTGGTATCGGGAGATACATTAACATAATTGGCACATTTGTTCTAATTAACAGAGGGAACCTGCCACATGCCACCCGACATGAAAAGCAAGACCATCAGTGAGAGCAGAAAACCTGCAGCCACCGGGATGGCGGTACCTCGGAGCTGCGGTCAGACCCGTGCCGCGGTACGATGTTTCCAGCAGCCCGAAATAACGCAGCAAAGGCAGAGACTAAAGCATGCAAAGCAGGGCCAGGCTTCTGTGCAGGCTAAATGAACACAGAGAACATAAATCACACAAGCAATTACATAAGTGGGAAAACCTATTATGGAAGCTAATTGCTGACACAAATTTAGCCATGCCAAGTTACTAGCATTACCAGATACTTAAATCTCTTGGCACACTTTTGTATGCGTGACTGTTTTAGAAACTGGTAGAGTAGTAGCACAGCTGCTCTGAGAGAAACAGAGGAATAGAAAAGGGATGCGAGGTCCTCTGCTTGTTCCTCTCACCTCTCACAATCTCAAGGAAATTCAGCAGGGTGCAAGTCCTGCATCCTGCTCTCTCGCCAGCACTAACCTGCCCCAGTCTCATCCTCAGAACGGAGAGCACCTGCCGAAAACAGCAAGCCTTCTAGCCCTCCAGGCATAAGCAAAATCCTCCTATGCTCATGAGTACAGTTCTCCACAACAAACAAGATGCAAATGGCTAGGAGCAGCCTCGATGAAAGATGAGCTAGGATCCCAGGATGAGACATGATTGTGACCCTGCCTTTCCCTTGCCTTGCCAAAACAGCAGGATTGCATTCAACCTCATCTCCCAACTGCACTGGTGTTTCAGGTCATGTTCTCTACATGGCAGTAAGAATAAAACATTTCTGAAGTGAACTACTGATTTGGACACAGTACAAGATGCTGAAGTGAGACTGAGAAAACTCTAGCAGTTTTCATAAGCACTATTGAGCCAACAGCTATTTCAGGTATATTGAGACTTGAGTGCCTCTTTGAAGAATGTTATTTGATTTTTGGATTTCGTTTCAAATGTACACTTTCATCCTAGCAACAAGAGGATGCTGTCTTTCACATGCTAGTTGCTGGAAATACATTCTGTACCTGTTTAAGGTTAAAAAAAAAAAAAAAAAGTAGTCTCCAAAGAGGTTGAGATTACAACCATGATAGACTGTAAAACACATATTGAGAATGAGACAGCAAATGCAAACCACAGAGACGTTTTGTTCAGTTGTTCTCTGCTTCTGCTGCCAATAAGGGGAATTTGTGTTCCTGCTGTGGAAATACTTCCTTAATTGCACATATATCCAGCTTTCTACTTGAGTACTAAAATCTGTACAGGGTGTACGTACAGCTGCTGGATGTCTCTGGCCCTGTTACAGCTTCTCTTTGTGTACAATGGGGAGGTGAAGCCTCATAGATAAAACTTCCAAGGCTGAGGTGGACTGCATGGCTCAAGTAACTGCAGTGGAGAACTTTATATCATAGAGCCACAAATTCAAATAAAGATCACAGCATCATTAGCTGAAAACCATGGTGGCTGCCCTGTTTCCCCCAGGAGATGCTGTGCTCCCTTTCCTGCCTGAAATAGGGGTTTGGGATGGGGTCCCACAGCTCACGTGCGTTGGTTGGCATCTTCAGCACAACACGGGCAGCTGGACTCCATGAATCCCAAAGTGACTGGGAGAGGCCTGTCTGGAAACAGCTTTAAACAGGTTATCAGTGTGAAGTCTGTGGTACTTTGAATATGCCAGCAATGGGCAGATGGATACATAGATGGAGTTATATGTTTTTCATTAAATTCAATAAGTGAAAAGGATGCTGGGGGTGACTGCAGTCCCTGAGAATGGCCCCTTTCCTGTCCTTCTTGAAGCTGTCATATGGACAACTCCTCTTACTGATTTTAAAAGTATACAGGATTTTATTCAGGTTGCACATTTTAGTGAAAGAAGACCATCAGCTCTAGAAGGACCTGGAAATTCCTGAGCAAAACCCAACAAAAGCTGATCAAATGACTCATGAGTGACAGCTAATGTGTGCTCTGCAGACCAAATTTTGAAAACACCTCTATTAAAAAGTGGAATCATCATTTCTTCACACCTAAGGTGAGCACTAAATCTGAAGAAACAACTGCCACAAGAACTGATCAAGGCAAACGCTATTGTTGGGTGACTATGAATGCTGATGAGAACTCAGGCTCCACAACCACTGTCAGAGGTGACTCTCACACTTCAGGCACTATGAGGTCCGTTGGCTATTAGGGAACTAGGATCAATTGATGTCAAAGTAAGACCTGATGGACTAATCTCGTAGGTGTACAGAATAGTATCTCCAGGATGTGGAGCTACCTTCTCTAAGGGAGAGAGTTTGGAAGTATGCTCATCTAATTCATCAAAAACACTGCCAAAATCTGTGTCCCATATTGTGAATCTTCCAAAAATATGTATAAGGGAAAACACTGCTCTTTCTGAGTGCAGCATGAAAAGGAGAAGTAGTTAGTGTTAGCTAAACCAGCATCCCAGAGCCATCTTTGCCACAAAAAGCAAGTTGTAGAGAGGATAGGGTACGGGGTGCGTGTCACCACTCTCGTAGAACACCTCCCATTGCAATATTTTATGGAGGAACTAGAAACTGACTGTTCTCCAGTCTCACCAACCTTCTTTGTTTGTGGTCAGATCTACACATACAACAGCTTAACTCACTTAGGAGCAAGGTCTGTCCTCACTTACATTGGTGTCAATGGAACTGCACTAGAAAGGAAAAGTATAGGGTTAGAGCCCACAGGAAACTCAGGTCTCAAAAAACTCAGTTCTCCCAGAAGAGCTACGTATCTCAGCATGGGAATGAAGCAGTAGGAAATGTTAAATACAAAGCCTCATCAAAAGATGCTGCCAAAAGCTGTCCCCTACACTGTGTATCTTCCAAAAATATGTCTAAGGTATAAATAAAATATAAATAAAAATAAATAAATAAACAACCAAGTAGTTAGCGTGTTTCCCAGGAAAGCACAAGACCCAGATGCAACCCTGTTCTCAAGCAAGGGGTTGTAAGCCAACTCTTCCTTCTCAGAAGAGTGCCCTGGCCACCCACCAATAGATTGGGGTGCAGAAGCACCAGAAATGTACAGCACCAGATACTGACAATTACAGGGAGCCTCATCCTGTGCTTTTGGAGAAGGACAGCCCTGCACTGCCAGACCTTGTCCAACAGCTCTCCAGGGCAAAATGAATGAGCAGTCCTTGGTGCAGGAGTTAGAAAACAGGACTCCTTTGCGCCACAGAGCTTATTGACCTCCCTGTTCCTCTCTGACTCATGACAGTCAGGGCTGGAGCTGGGTGTCAGGCTGTTGTGCCAGTGACACAAGCATAGACACAAACCTCCCATCAACCAGCATCCACCCTTGAGGCTCTGAGTCAATAAACCTTAATCAATCCTGGGAGCTAAAATAGTTGCTTTGAGCTTCTGGAGCACATCTTCACCTGTCACCATACCATTTGATTCAGGAGAGGCAACACATATCACCTGCCAGCTTCAGAGATGAGCATGGAGTGCAGGTGGAGGAAGCCTCTGCTGGAATTTAGTAGCAAGAGAAAGAAAAAGGGCTGTGCTCCTCCTGCAGACAAATCCATGTCCCCCTCCCTGGTCTTCCTCCCGTTGACTCCTGAAGGCAATTCTGCTATGTGTTGCAAGGCACTGCAAAGGACAGTGTCACTTCCCAGCTAATTAGCATTTGTGCCCACAAACTGCTCTACCCCTCTCTCTTTAAGATCACTTTCCTGCTGGGAATATAAAACACTGTCTCAGTGACACACACCTGCATGGAAATGCATACACATGAACTTCCAATTAAGGGACAACTGCAGCAAAATATAAGTGGATCTCACAAAGCAAATAGCGGTCATATTAATAATCAACTAGACAGAGCAGCCACCTGATGCTGCTTATTTAAAGATGCCCCCAGCTTCCATCAGGTTTTGCCCATGCAACAACAGCTGAATGAAGTCTGTGTCACAGTCATCTTGACATGGCAATACACCTTATTCTGCCTCTTGACAGAGGGATGCTTTCCCCTTGCCCTAATTCCTAATTAAAGACGTGAATGTGGATAAATACCATGTCATGTTTTAAACTCAACTGGGTCACCAAACTGTACACTGCACCCTGCTCTCCAGTTAAACTCCTCTGTGAAACACTTCAATTATAATTAAAGAAGCAATTATCCCCCTGTTGAAGGTGCAGCAAATCACACATTTCAATGCAAAAGTTCGTCTAGCAGCTTATGGCATATTAACCAATCTTCCATCTCATTGATGCTTTGATCTATATCCTATCTCAATGACCTAATTTGCTGTGACTTGGTGTCTCTGACTATATTTTATCATGTGCAATATGATGCTGGCATCTTTCAAAGAACAAATTAAATGAGATAGGGGATTAATTGCTAATAATTGTCATTACTGTTGGAGCACTACAGAATGGGATCCTTCCTGGCTTCTCAGGTTAAGTTTGAAAAAATGCACACAGAAAACTGAGCGGAACTGAAATGGATGTTTTGGATGACACCAGGGAGCTGGAACTACCTGATGTCCAGTGGTGCTGAGCACCAGTAGCTCCTGATGACTCTGGCAGGCCAGACTGCTTATCTCACCACCTCGCCTGATTCCTCTCCATTGAGGAAAAGCACAAGGCAGGGAAGCATGGACTTAGGGCAGGTTTTTGCTTGTTTTCATTTCCATTTCTTTTTTTTTTTTTTTCATGGTAGGAAAATGTGAATTTGCTCCTCAGCTATATGTGAAAACCTCAGTGTAACCATAGCTGCTTGTCTGGGCCACATATAGGAAAAGGCAAAACATTCCCCCAGGTGTTTCAGAACCTGTAGGTTGGTTCAGCTGGATATCAGCTATAATGCTAGGAGTGGGGATGCCTACCATGGAGCAGCTGGAATGGATGTTGGTTGGGGCTGGTGGGTGGAGATATATGGCCACAGAAAAACTGATCTGATTTTCCTAGTGACCAAGAAAACCCTCTGCTTCTTACTTCATCCCAAGTGAACGAGCAAGATGTACTTTGATTTGATCTCAGGCTCTGAGGCTAGTGTATTTTAACACACCTTCTTCTATTCTTCTTCTATTTGGATCTTGAGGTATCTTTTCAGTGGCTATGATCTGAGCCTACTCTAATGCTTGCCATGTCCTAGCAGATCTGAGGGACTGGTAAGTGCTCTTTTAAAAGGTCTGCCTGCCCATCTTGATCCTCATCCTTCTTGCCCTCTGGAGCAGCTGAATGCTGCTATGTGGTTCAGCTTCTCAATAATAACAAGATCTGCTCCTGCATTGATCCATAAGAGCTTGACACAGTTAATTGCAATTAAATATGCTGGAAATTTTAAGACTAAGTTCCCTAGCTACCAAAAAGAGAAAAGAATTTATCCCGAAGTGTGGTTTTTCCCACCACTTTGAAATACCAGGAGAAAAACAAAATTAAGGGGCAGAATTAAATCAAAAGAGAGAAAAAAAGCAGGTGGAAGTCTCCAGGACTCTGGACTCCAGCATGATGTCACGTTGAATGTGTATTTTGTACAGTTTCACAGTGTAAGCTTTTCTCCCCATTTTGTTGCTAAAGCCAGGGACCACTTCACAGCCAATAAGTTGAAAAAACAAAACACAACACAGTGCCCAGAGAGGGAAGAGACTGAGGTACATGTACACCAAAGCATTTGGAAATATGGCTAATAGCTGCAGCATGTTTGTTACCCTACTCTAGCTGGAATCAAACCAGACTTTCTACACCATGCAGAAATGCTTGGGTCTGCTGCCTGCCTTCTCCCAAGTCCTTTCTTACTTAGTTACCTGTATCGTCATATCAGAAACTTCTCTGAACAAATAAATGAAGTCTTAAACAAAGAACTCATTCATCTCTAAATTAAAATAATCATGTAATCCTTCAACCCACCAAGTTACCTTTCATCTTGCCATTTTTTAAAATTTATCTTACCAGTTTCACCAAGTGGCTGTAATAAAGTGTCACATTAAGGTATTCATATTCATTAGTGTTCAGGTCTTTGTTCTTTTAATAGTGTTGGAAAGAATCTACAAAGAGGCTGTATTAGGCGGCTGTCCAATCTGGGTGTTTGATCTCCTCCTGACTTCAAAAGTCAGAAGAGGAAAAAAAAATACAACATTGAGAATGGTTCTGTTGAATGTCAGATGGGGAGTATACGATTTCTGAGCCTGCCAAGTGTTAATTGGTGTCTGCCCCGACCATAGTACAAATAAGATTCAGAGCCAGTTAATGCAGAATCATGAATCTCTGCTATTGAAAAAGTGAGCCAGGATACTAGGGGCAGGAAAAAGTGCAATTATTATGAGAGCAGCTCATAGGGGATTTTTCAGAGATCACTTCCTTGGGATATGTTGTACTAGGAAGCAGACATGGCTAGTGGGGCACAATTTTTTGCCTTTACTGCAGCTTGGTGAAAGGAGGACAGATATAATTTGACTTAAGAATAACAATTAGAAATACTAATGGTTCGTGCAGAATGTTTATAAGAGCAGAGAGAGCCCACTTTCTAATCATCATGCTGAATCGTGCTGTTCGAGTCTTGACCATCTGACCAGGCATTACAGACCTTTCCATGGGAATAACTGGACTGACCACCAAAATTTCAGAGGTGCTTGTAACACCACACTCAAACAAACTACATGACCAATCTCAGTTTCTTGCAAAGGTAAAGAAGTTCCCTGGTACTACCCTGTACCTCCAGAAAAACCTATCCCATGTCAAATACTCATCAAGGCACAATGGCAAATTGATTTGATGTAAAGAAGCATCAGAAAGGAAAAAAAAATTGCTGATAAGTTCTTGGGGAAAGCCAACTGATTAATATTACAGCTGTCAGCAAGCTGGCTCAGCAGACCTAAATGCTCTTTACAGTTTTAGGGATCTTAAAGGTGAAAGAAAACAGCATAAGGAGAAAGGAAACAGGAGAAATCTTCTATGCTAATTATTTCCTCTGATGTTTGTGGACACTTTTCTGCAATTCTGATTAAACCCAGACTTGGGTAAGATGGGGAGGTAACACTTTAAGCTTTGTCTCCTGAGAAATCAGTCATCAGCACTGAGTGACAACCACTTTGCTACTTAGCCATAACAGTCTAACTTATCCTAATGCAAATTGGCAACAGTTCCTTCTCTGTGTGGCAGAGGAAGACCAAGGAGAATTCAGATAGGGGAATTACCATCATTAACAATCAATTTTTCTCTTAACAGCAGAAGTAGATTTAGAATTTCAGAGCTCCCCTATGATTCAGACCCCCCTCCCATGAACAATGAGACTGAAGCTGTTTTTGGCTGGAGCCACCAGTACAGACAGGGCCACCTGCTGCTGCTGGTGGGCACAGATTTTGGTGAAGAGTAGGTTCACTGCTGTCAGGTGGATGGAAGGCTACCCACTTTCTGTTATTTAAATGCCAGTGAGAAAAACATTTAAGCCTGAGAAGATGGATTATTAGGCAGATATATCCCCTACTTGCCCACACCTTGTGCTGCTTCACCTTGGAGCCCATACTGGACCATGACACATCCTCTTGTACCAAGCTGGCCAGGTGGTGTGCATATGAGTGTGTGCACAAACATGTGAGGGAAATAAAATCGGGGAAACTAAAAATTAAAATGTTTTTATAGTGTGCTTGAAAGACGCCTCTTCCAATAACTAAAATGGCTTTTTCTTAAAAAAGATAAAGAAGGATTATAGGCTGATATTAGTGTGCCCCACCACCTACGTGTCCTTTGGACACCAGGTATAACTACAATTTTTGAAAGGGAACAAAAACCTGAAACCAAACCGCCTGTAGCTCTGCCCAGCAAGACACCATAATCGCTTCCAAAGCCATTAATCACTTCCCAATCAATCTTGTCTACCAACAGCAGGCAGTCAGCTCTCCATTGCCACCCATTCATCATGCCATGCCCTCATTCCCTGCCCCATTAGCCACCGATCAAGCCTTAGTTAGAATATCCAAGCACCAGCTGCCGGGGCAAAATGCTGCTGCTGCTCACCTCAGCTACTGGGATGCCTTCAGGTGGACGGCACTGGAGCAGGACCTCTTGCTCCAGGGATACTTCTTTCCCCAGGGGCTCCTGCTCAAAAGTCTTCCGGAGGTCTGGGAAGGGAGAAAGAGGGGAAGAAGGAGAAGAATTAATAGTATTAGTAGCTGGTGATTTACATCACATTTGATTGCCTTACCTCCTAAGATGTGAGAGGTCTTTCTAAACAAAGAAAATAGCATATCTGTTCGCTGGAAAGTGGACAAAGAAAGCACTTAAGAAAGATTGAGACATGTTTTCACTTCATTCGAGCATTAAGTGGTCAAAGATTTCATAGTGGATTTATTATTTTTGTTGTGGTAGTACACGTGAACCCAGCCACGAACCAAGGCCTCACTGTGAAAGGTTGTGTCCAGACACAGAACTAAAGGAGAAAGAAATCCCATCTTCAGATATTTTATGTTTGCTAAGCTATGCCAGTGAAACACTAAAGAAAGTTAAAGAAAATTATCTAAACCTGTAAAACTAAAGCACATAAGCTGAGTTGCCCTAAACTCATGGTTTAAAGTGTTTGTGCTGCCATTTTTAGTTTATAAACATTAACTTTACAGCTTTAGCTAATTTGTCTTCACTGTCTCATTATCCCTGTAATACTAAATAGATAACAATAGTCATAATGTGGAGCTGAACCATGCTTGGATCCCTGCACAACACCACAGAAATCTCACAGGCATAGAGGACATTGAATGTGTCTCCTGACCTTGGAACAGTTCATCATACTAGACAGCTGTACACTTTGGCTTTTTGTACGTTTTTGTAACATATTTGCATTGGTGGTAAAATGGACTTAAGAATTTCCCTTCTTACCACTGGATCCATATTTCCGCCATGATCTGGCACCCTCTTCATTGTGCCAGGGAGGACAGGGTTTTGGGGAAGTGAGAATGCAGCCCCAGTAGCAGCTGGGGACATTCCTTCCTGCTGCTGGTTCCTGTGGCAGGTGGACAAGGGGCCATGTTGGAAGCCATATTGAAGAGCTGGTCTGGCTTTAAAAAAGAACTCCTTGCAAAAAAAGGTATTTTTTCCTTATGTTGCAAAGTCAGACCAGCTCCTATGCCAGCTCACTGCGAGGTTGTGCAAATTGTTGTGTCATGCTGGAAACAAGCTGTATAAGAACAATTTAAATGCCAAATATTTCATATTTTGAAGCCATAACATGCGGCTGTGCTGGAAACCAGATCACTGAAGTGAACCGGCTTACAAATAGGCCATCAAAAGTGTTATTTTTCATCTAGATTACCTCCAAGATCTGATTTACAGGTATGCCCACAAGAAATTGCACTGGCACAACCGAAGAGCAAAACCTGGGCAGGTGATTGAACAGATGGAAAAGGACATGGGGTGTCTGCCATCAAAATCAGCCCCCCTGAAACTCGTGTTTGGATAGCACAAGACCTCTGTCTCTTAGTGTATATTGGGAAAATGTGGTGGTTTAACTACTTGGATTTAATTATCAATGTAATTATACCATGTAAAAGCTCTGTTATAGTAGGACATGCTGGTTTTAACTTAAGCTGATAACGTGGTGAACTTCCAACATACTTGCATTAAACCCATACATTTCCCTAGTGAAGCTGAGGCTTCATCCACTGCACAATATGTGGGGTGAGGAGCAACCCCAAACTTTCTGTCCTTCAACCAGTGGTGCTCCTGCTCCCTCTGGTGCACAGGGCAGGGATGATGCAAGCCCCTCTGGTGGGAAGGGATTTACAGCCACTGTTAGGCCTGAAAGCTCTGGCAGATCTTCTGGTGGCAGTATAAGAAATTACTGCCTTCAGCTGTCTGCTTATTTGGGGGTTACCCTTTGTCACAAGGAAGCACATGCTGAAGTCACAGCTGCCTCCCTGCAAAATCCACCATTTTAACCTCAGCTGTTGACGAAGGGGGCTTTAACCTACCACATGGGGCAACTTGTGGGAAAGAGGAGAGGCAAACATCTGGAACTGGTAATTTTGTTGGATAACATGTCAAGGTTCACCTGGTTGTGTCTATAGGCATCCTTGTCACACTGGAGCTATTCTGGGCCAGCAAGGCTACTTCATGTGAGAGTGACCACAGCAAGACAACTGGAGAGATTAGGTCTGTCTCTGACACCTGTATGTAGCTCCCACTGCATTGCCAGCCCCAGCATTGCCACCTTCAGCCAACCCTCTCTGACAGGCTATCCAGGGGACGTATAGGCTGTACACCTCAATTTGAGTAACAACAAAACCCTCCAGATCGCCTCTGCGGGTGGGAGTCATTCCTAGCACAACCCCCTGCATTTTAGCTTGCTGTACTTCTGCAAGCTAAATGCACAGATGAGCAGCTCTTTCAGGAGCTGCTAGGTTTCCTGGGACATGACACCCTTTCTCTGGCCCAGGCTCCTCATACATCCTGTAGGTTTGGTACACATAATGCTGAGTTAATGCAGTTTGCTTTAGATTAGAAAATAACTCGGGCTATATTGCAAGCAGTACCCTTGTGATCATATTACTGCTAGTTCCACAGATATCTCCACTGGAGAATTCCCTCCACATCACGTATACCTTAGTGCAATTAATGTACATATATGTTCATGGTATGGACGATTACAACAGATGTATTTTGCTCTAATATCGTGGCTGAGGATAAATGAGAAAGTTACGGTGCCAGTAATAGATGAATATAAGCACAGTAATAAATAGTGCATTAATAATAGCATTCATGTGTATTATAGACAGATAATAAACTGAGGCTTTTCCTTGACATGTTGATTTACTGTCTTCCCTACCTTTCTGAAACATTAATAGAATTCTGAAGTTTCCAGTAGCCTCATGTGTGCACAGCAATCACCTCACAAAATGCTCACCTCTAAAAAAAAACCCCAATTTTAATGCATACAAAAGTAAACAACATGAAGTCTAGAAATGTGTAATAACAGTAAAAAAACAAAACAAAACAAAACAAAAAAAACAAAGCAAAACAAAAAACCAGGAAAACATTTTACCCTCTTTATTGTCAACAGCTGGAGCTGCTGGGTATACATGGCTTGTTTTCCCTGTGAAGCGTGTCAGCACAGTTATGGGAGGTGAGAGGAATCCCGCGGGATGCGACTCCCCCAGCTCCCCTCCCACCCTGCAGAGCCTTGCTGTGCGTGAAGCACTTGAACGGCGCCACTGGTTTGCAGTGGGTCAATGATCCACAAACCAAAAATACACTAAGTACGGGTCTTGACATAATAGACAGTAATGTTCTCAAAGGAGCCATTAGATACTGTTGAGTAAATGATACTCATTTGGAAAAAAAAAAAAAACAAAAAACATAATTGTGTATTTACAAGACTAGGAGCTTTTATCCCCTATTCTGTTGGCTAACTCCCACGTGTTTACAGCTTTATCCAGCCAGAACTACTCACCACCTCCCGCTGCAGCCGTGCCACCTACAAATAGCTACAGATGGCAGCTGTGCAGGGCAGTTTTTGCCTAACCAGGCATAAGGTTCAGTGGTTGCAAAAGACAAACAAGTTAATAATGTGGGTTTTTAAATGATGAAGAAGTGGAGGGCCCAGGCAAACAATTTCCTCACTTGCTGTAGCTATCGTGAAAACCTGCTGTGACAGCACTGCATTTTGAAATGACTCCTTTTTTCTATAGCCCTTGCAGTATTATTTTTGAGGATAAAAAGGACTTCCTTCTAATTCTTCAGTCTTCAGCTTCCTTTTCCATTTAACAGTTACAGTCATCATGGCAATTTCACACTGTCGACCAGGAGTGGGTGAGCTTGCTAATGTACCGAGGGGCTTTGGAACTTTTCCAAACAGAGCCTTTTCAAAAACATTTGTCACTTTTCGGAAGTGTCATATAAGTTATAATTGCTTGCAAGCAAGGACAGAAGGGATAAATTTTCCCACAGAATGGTAAAAGACAAATAAAATACATCCCATTAAAAAAAAAGAGTTTTAACAGTCTTCAGAAAATATGCCTGGGGAAAAAAACAAAACAAAACAAAACAATAAAACGTTTGATCCATTCTAGGTCAGGACCTCTTTGTCTGTGAAGAGGCAGTGTGAATTATTAAAGCGTCAGGTCAGCAACAGCCCTGTTAACATGATGCTGAGAGAGCCTTCTCTACCCTCACCCTCAATAAGGAGAGACAGTTATTTAGTGCAGCTGCACTTTCCTTCCATTATTATTTTTAGTAATGTAGAATAATCCCTGACTGCATTAGCAATACTCCTCTTATACAGGTAGTATTGCTGCCACAGCTCATCCCTTAGGAGTGGAGCAAGCCCTGGTGGGAAGAGATGCTGAAAGGTCCACCTTGTTCTGCTTGTGGGCTCCTTCATGTATTTCACCCAGCCACAGGCAAGGATGTCACCACCAGGCTCAGGGGACAGCCTGCACCACCACCAGGTGTTTCCCCCCGCCTCTAACTTCTCTTCAAGGCTTTCTTCATAAAAAGAAACCAAGGAGAAGAATTAAAATTCCAGTCTGCCACCTTGAGCCAGACTATTTTCTTTACTAATGTAGAGTCTTAGTAAATTCTGAGGGGGCTCTTGTGGCATATATCGCAGCACATTTGCAGCATACTTAAGATGAGACTTTCCTCCAAGACTCCTGAAATACTTCTGCACAAGCCTCTCTGTTAAGGACAGATGGCTGCATTCAGAGCTGCATTGAAATGAGAGAATTTCCACAAGCATAAAGCTGAAATAGTGTAATGGGAAATCAAAATCTCAGCGTACGCCATATTGTTAGCTTTATTCCTGAATTTCTATGCTTTTGGGGGAGAGGGGCATTAAAGCTTAATTTTGATGCATTGTTAAATTCCTTTTAATTTAATGCATTTTTAGCTTAAAAACAGTTACAAAGTTGCATTTTCACCTGCTAAAGGTAATAGTTTCTATATGAACCCATGGCATTTCCTCACTTCCTTTTCTACCTGTCATCTTCTAAGAAGGAGCAAAGAATGACCTTATTCATTTTCTTTATTAAATGTATTTTATCTCTTTGCTGTTGCTCTGTTTTCTGCTGTGATGGGTGGGTGGGTAAAACTTTAAGGATATCTTTTATCATTTCTGAGAAACGTGATAAGAGGCAGGCCAGACGCCTTCAAGGCAGTGCTAATGCAAGGGTGACTAATGAATGAGAATGAAAAACGGACACTTGTCAGCCAGGAATTAGATGTAAACCAGAAATGAACAGAACAATGCAGCATTACTGTCAGAGAAAGATAGATTTCTGCCCTTGGTAGACCTTAAAGACTCTTTATTCTGTGCTTCTTCTAGTAACTCCAACTTCAACTATTCTTCTATAAAAATATTTTAAAAAATGAGCAATCTTTAAGAATACAAAAAGAAAAGCCTTTTTTTTTTTAATCCAACTTAGCTATGCCCACTGAGAGAAGTATGTTTGATGTGTACATTCAGAGAAATAAGTTTTTAAGAATGTGAAAAGACCTTTACAAGGAGTACATGTACATGACAGTTTGCTTCACATAGGTAGCATATACAGGCATCCATATAAAACCAAATACACCATATGCATAAAGGCAGTTAAAACACTTGAAAATAGGGAATAAGGCTTTGCATTTTTTTAACTATTATTAGTACATCAGTAGGTAGCCAAGCTCTCCAATCCAAGTTTACCTGCTATTGCTGAGAGTGTTCTCAAGAGGCAAGATTATATGCTGTTTTAATTTTACCTAGACTAATAAGAAATACCCAAAACAGAAAAATAATTGTGGAGAAAGAGTGGGAAATGATGTAATGAAAGAGGATCCACGTGCTTGTGAAAACACATCTAGCTGAATTTATTTCCCAAACTTAGATAACTGATACTGAGTTAGAGAAACATAAATAATATTGTAAAACTGGCCTGTTCCTCTTCCATCACTTTCCAAAGTGCTGGTGGAGTTGAGAAACACCTTTTTTTTTTTTTTTTTTTTTTTTTTCCCCCTGTAAAAAAGGCATTAGAGACTGAACTGCAATTCCAAATGTAAGAAACCATGTGCTATCAGACATACTTTGGCCTGTCTCTTCTGTTCACAGCTGAGTCTGCAACCTTTGTCATAGATCAATCACACCTGTGGATAAGTGATGGAAAGGTTATATATAAAACATCCCTTTTCTTTCATTTTGTCCTTGTGAGGTTCCAGCTCTTTGTTGTTAATTAGATCAAACCAGATTTCCACTGAGACTGTCACAGGACTGTCATCAGCCTGTAACCCAGGGGAACCCCCTGAAACCTCTATCAGTTGCTCTTGTAAATGGGGTGCCTCTCTCTGTGGAGTCCCCTGCTGTACCAGACACATGCTGTGTGTCGATCAAAGCTGCCTTCCCTCCAGGGTATGCTACTCTGCATTGCTGCTCATGCTAGACAAGGCTGTGCTTGCAGCTGGCCCAAGAATCTGCCTGGAGCTGAGGATGGGAGTCAACACCTCAAAACCTTGTCTTTATAGTCAATATACAACTCTGTGACACTCTTTCCTTCTCTGCAGGGGCTGTTTCAAATCTGGCCAGCCCTAAAGGCACATACCGTGCCACCATAAAGCTGCCCCAGCCACCTTCTCAGCCTGGAGAGAAGCTGCAAGGACAATGAAGTTTCCCCCTTTCCAAAGACATGTGGCAGCTCATGACTTGATCTGAGCTTGCCTGTAGCCCTCCAGCAGCCCAGAGAGCAAGGCCTCTGGCTGTCATCCCATGTGGCAAGAAGCCACATCAGCTTTTGCAGCCCAGCTGGTGGGGACAGAGGAAGACTTCTTCTAAGAGCATAGCATGATTTGGAGATGTAGGCTGCTATGTGCATTGACCTCAGGTACCGAATGAGATGATGAACACCCCCTTAGTTGCTGGGCTACCACCTGTAAGATGCTTTGCCTGAGCCCACGACCTGCTCTCCTCTTTTATCCACTATGTATTCACAGCCTAAGCAAATGGGAGGTGCACACCTGCCAGACCCTCATTCTGCTGATGGTATCTTCAGCCAGCTGAGGATAATGCTTACCCTTGGCAACTCCCTGGAGCATCACCCACTGCCTGCGTGGCTGCTGAAAAATCATTTGTCTCACTGCTCTCTTTTCAAATCTAAGCTACTTCAGCCAGGTGCTGGTAAGACAGAACTCCCTTTTGCAACACAGCTTCCACTTGGGTTATGTGTATAATGAAGGACCCACTCAACGCATTCAGTATTGATACAACTAAAAAATTCAAGCAAACCCACTTCATAAAGAATTCACTGAGCAGATGGGTTCCCAGGCACGCATTGATCGCACCCTTTTCCTCTTCTTACATTTTTACTTGATAGCTAGATATTTCTTGTTTTCTTGTAAGTTTAACCTGCAAACTAACTCATAAACTTACTTCAGTTCATTATTTTATTTGGTGATTGAAGATGAGATCTAGATTTCTTGTTTTTATTTTCAAATAAATCTAAACGTAAAGTTCAAATGACCTAACCTCAACAGGCTCTAGACGACAGATGCACTAAAGATAGAAACACCAAGTATACATTGCAATTTATGTGTAGAATTGGATTTATAACACATCAAAACAGTAAAACAGCAAACAATTTATATAAACATGGTATTTTGTTGTTGTTGCTCTTCTGATACACTACTCTGACTCACATAGCTGTCTTGTTGCTACCAAAACACACACTAACTTTTGTTAAATTCCTGATTGAATCTGTGTTTCACCAGCAGGCACTAAGCAGACTCCACTGAAAGATGATCATTTCTTGGGCATGTCAGTATAGGCAGGATATTCTCAAGGCTCCTGCTATGGGATTAAATCCATATAAATTCAGTAAAGGGTTTTCTTTTTTTTTTAAATAATACTAACAGTGAAGTCAATGTCCATCTTAATTTATAAAGCCTTAGGTCTTTATTACAAAACAATGTGATCTGTATTTATTGCATTTGTTACTGCTTATTTATGTGTATTTATAATACCGCCACAATTGCATCCTTAAGTTTGAGAGCTGGTCACGTCTGCCAATTTGGGAAGCAGTAGACAAACTTGCCTGTGAGGGGGGAAAGTATCACTTGATACTGAGTGACAGTATCAAGTATGTTAAACACTTAGTTAACTTCCATGCTGCCCTTCCTGTGGTCTGCCATCGTCTCTTCATCAGTCTCAGCTCCAGACCATGCGATGCAGTTATCCCCTTAATAACTACAAGCAGCAGATATTGATTAGGAGTAACTGAAATGGTGCACAAGGAAGGAATTAAGGTCCTATCTCTGCTAGCTCTCTCGCACACTTATCAAAGTGCACAAAATGTTCTTTTGCTGTTGTTGTTTTTATTAGAGCACATCTTGGACATGCCTTCCTATTAAAACTTTCAAATGTTATCCTTCCCAGCTCTGTCTCCTTATCCCACTGTCCACCAAACTTTATACCTACTGCAATGTGCTTTAGTGGCACAAATGCTTTGGTGGCTATAGGAGCATGTCCTCACAACGTTGCCTGGGTTAGGTGTGTGAAGGCAGGGGGAAGAAAGGCACTGCAGCCCCAATACTAAAAGGTGAGATAACAGAATTTCGGTAATGAATCTGTGATTTTTTTTCATATCTGTTTCTTTGTATGACTGCATACCCCTTGTAAGTGGAGATAAACCATCAGGTAAACTAGTCTACTTTTCTGCACCACATTTATCTTATCAGTATACAGCATCTGACTTGCATTTATTAGCTAAATTCCTTTGAAAAAATGTCTGGGGAAAAAAAGGTTTTTAGATAAGTACACAGGAAACTAATCTGAAATTATACAAAAGATTAACTAACACAGTTCCTTGCTACATCAGGGCTCATTTAAATGATTTTTTTTTTAAATGAAAAATAAGATTCCTTTCCTTTCCTTTCCTTTCCTTTCCTTTCCTTTCCTTTCCTTTCCTTTCCTTTCCATTTTAGGATAATGAGTAACAGAAAAGAAGACACTATCCAGTTTCATTACACCAAAAAGGTCATTCAACAGAAGTTACAGTGAAAGCTGCTATTTTTGTACGGGTTTTCAACAAATCCAAAACCTGACAGCAGATTTAGGGTTTATATTCTCACTACATTTTCTCAAGGACGTCATGAAGCCAGTGAGGATACACCAACACAAAACTGGAGCAAATGAAAAGTGAGGCTGCTTTGTGCAAATGGGCTCAAAGCAATTTGTCTTAGCCACCCCATTATTATCTGATCTAAAAATTAGGTCAAATCCTGCGGCTATTGTTTAGTCTTTATCAGATGCATTTTCCAGTGGGTTTAACTCTGCTGTTGCTCACACATGCTCAGGCCTCACTCATCCTTATAACAGGAATTGTGCCCTGTTAGGTTTTCTGTTGAATGACATCGGTCTTGTTACATAAAATTCACATTAAAACTTTATGTTGGGTTTGATTTCTTTCAGCCAAAGATAAAGCTACCCAAATTCCCTCCTCCCTCTATCCATAACAGTAACTTTTTTTTTTAATTGAGAAGAAAAACTTTATCAAAACCTATTAGTGACTCCAATGCACCTGATAGGATGTGCCTAGAATGAATAAGAAATGTGTGAACAAATAGGAAATGCATTTTATCACTTTCATAGGCCAGTATCTCTGACAATAATATTATATTTTTCCAGCTGCACCAAGATGTACATGAGGAGTTCCCACTTTGTTGGTTACTGAGCTATCAGGAATAGCAGAGTGAAAATTAATCCCAGCGAATCTGCTAATTCAAGAGGACAAAATGCTCAGTACTGATCTCATGGGGAGACCAATGCCTCAGGAAGACAAATTCCATGGCATATGAAAGAAGCTGAAAATAACGACGTTTCTATCACCTGTTGCTCCTGCTCATTTTCAGAAACAGCCTGCCCAAAAGGGAGTGATTTCCTAGCATACACGCTGTCCAGGAGTGCAATAGTGAGATGCTGTTAAATGTCCCAAATGCTTAGGGGAACTAGGATGTTGGCTTTAGATTCAGACATTTCCTGTTTGTATTGCTAGCATGTGCATCTTTTGAAATACAGCAGCTTCTTCACTCCATATTTATAGATTACTCCCTTCCTGAATAACTGAAGCTCTTTACTTGGCTAGAGTGAGGTTGCAATTGATTTTCATAGTGAACTTTCATTGACTAGGTTGTTATGTACTTTCTGACACACGCCTGACCCTGCATTAAAAAAATACAAGACACTTTTCCAGGATGCACATTTTTCACACTTTCAAATTACTTTTCAGTTAATTCTATTACACGATCAGTGAACAGAGATGTTGAATGCTATTTTTTGTTTTGTTTTGTTTTGTTTTAATGGAGTGCAGCTGCAGTCCTTGAGATGACACAGCAATTCCGGGACAAGACCAGTGGTCATAAGGGAGAAAAGACAGAAAGAAGAGAAGGAGAAGGAGAAGGAAAAGAAGGAGAGGAAAAGGGAGAGGGAGAGGGAGAGGGAGAGGGAGAGGGAGAGAGAAAAGAAGTTTTTTTTCTTAAAGGAATGGCTAGTTACGCTACAGTTGTACAGGTTGAGATGAAATCACCAGCTTCACCAGGTATTAAAATATACAGTAACTTGACTTAAGCAGAGCACTTTACATGCTCCATTCTCTCCTCACTTTTCCCAAAGGTGTCAGTGCTCACTTTTGGTATGAATTAAAAGTGAAGACTGCATTGGTGACATAAGCACGCAACTACAGATGCAGGCAGAGCTGGAGAGCTGGACTATCCTGCCTCTCCTAAATTTTGGACATCCTTGATCTTCTGGATTCATAAATACTGCATAGACCCTCCCTTACATCCCAGTCTCATGGTACATTATGTAAACATCAGAAGACTTTTCAGCTGTGTTTAAAGTTTAGATAGGGGACAAGCATATATTGACAGCCCAGATTCAGTCGTCTGAAATCAAGGCTGTGAAGAAGATAAATACTAGTATATCTGAGTCTACAGCTTAAAATAGTGATCTTGCAGACAAAATGACATCACAGAGGGAGGTATATATCCCTCATCATATGTCTGAGTTCCTAAAAGAATAGTCTTGAGTTACCTGAGAAATTTATAGAAATCTGTGAAATTGGAAATAAGCAGTTATGCAGAGAAGGTGCCTCTGCAGCTGTTCAAAAACCTGCAGTTTGACAGCCTAACACTTCAACTCCTAATCCCAAGGAGTAAAGGTGACTTGCCTAGTCAAAGCTGTCCAAGAGTCCCGAACTCAGGAACAAAAGATAAAATCTACGCTAAAATACAAAAAGCCATGTTTGAGTGACAGGCACATAACACTCCCTGGAATTTCTTTAATTAGACTGTTCTAAAGGAAACCCCAAGACACTACAAAAATCACTAAAATGATTGTTCTTCTATCTCCACAATATGGTAAGAAAAAGAAGCAAGCTCTATATTATGAGCATCTTCAACAGAAATTTGGACACCTGGGAAGAAATGTCAATTGATATAAAATAACTTGCATGTGCATAAAATGATTATGTGTTGTATATAAGAAATAAGCGCATAGGTTTGGCAGTGCACAGAAGTTATTAACCATCAAGTGAAGTACACTCTGACTTGTAAACTGCATTCACTCAATGGTCATCTGTCACGGGCTAACTGGCAGGACATGAAAATTGACTTAATGAGTTAACACAGGGCTCATAATCTAAAAAAACCTGTTCAAACATTGCTAAGCCTCCCTGAATTGCTGACTGCTTGGAAGAATAAAATTGGAATCACTCTTTTCTTTCAGTACAGGAGAAAGAAATGCCCAAATTCTTGAAAGGTTTCCTAGCATGCGAAAACACTATGTACATATGTAATGGCTTTTCTAATCTTGCAGGATGACCATGTACAATAATTTAAATTTCCTTTAACCCTGGAGAATTTCCTCTCTGAGGCTAGTCCTGTACTCAAAGGTACTGGTCCTCCATTTCCAGTCAGCTACTTGGAGTAAAAGCGTTAAATTAAACTAAATTTAACCTCCTTGATGTGTGTCTGGATATTTACACAGAAGGTAACTACTCTTAGAGGACTTTCACAAGAACAGTGGAGACCTTTAAATAGCAGAGTCATCCTATCAGTCCTTCCTCTAATGTGTCTGTGAAAAGCTTTATTTGGCTGGAAGACTTCTCTTTTTCATTATAAATTGTTAGGACCAGTGCAGGAAATATAAGTGTGCTGCAAACCCAGCTTCTAATGACCTTTTCTCATGAAATATGTTTTTGCTGAGGTGAAAACAGTGGAAGAGATACAATTCCGGATGAAATATTTTGTTCACATTTTACAAAACAGGATTTCATCATGTGAAAGAGAAACAGGAGTCCCCAGTGTGACTACTCTATTGCAAAGAAAATCATCTCTTTGAAAATTAATGAACATTAAATATTTGTACAGTCAAATGAAGACCTGTTTTCAGTGAACCGGCTTCCCTCTGTTCTTGGGGTCTAATCTGGTAGTGGTTTATAGTAAATATGGACGTTAGTAACCATGAATAACAGTGATGAAATATTAGGGCTGAGGTGACTGCTTGCAATCTTACCAGCCTGGCTATGTGTTGTGCTAAACACACACTTCTTTCTTTGTTGAGCAACAGCAGCATTATTGTGTGATTACAGAGATATAAAAGAACAGTTGTGACCTTATTTCAGAGCTTGCTTTGACAATATTCCCACCAATTCGCTTCAGACAGTTTTCTTGAGACACTTTTATTGAGACTTTTCTTGAGATTACTGTACACAGAAAATACTGTTTTTGCTGCTTTCCCTCCACACAAAGGAGAAGAAAGAGGTGTCAGAATCACAGAACCATGGAATGGTCTGGGTTGGAAGGGACCCTTAGAGATCATCTGGTTCAACCCCCCTGCCAGGGGCAGGGACACCTTCCCATAGATCAGGTTGCTCAAAGCCCCATCCAACCTGGTCTTGAACACTTCCTTGCTCTTCAGAACAGGATAAAATGAAATTTTAATGCATGCTTCTAAAGGTCTGAATTTTAGCACACATCAATAACTGCAGAAAATGCAAAGCCTAATGAGTGGGAAACAAAATCTCTCTCCCAAACAGTGGAGACTCCACTTTCCCTCATCCACACACAACCGGCTCAACACTCACATGCAATGCGGACGTAGGCTTTCCGGCTCTTGGTGGTGCCAGCAGAGCTCCAGGCGACGCACTGGCACCAGTAGTCTTCTGGCCCAAAGAGCTCCTCCACTTGCTGGCGGGAAATCTCGATGCTTACCTCTCGGACAATCAGACCTGGCAGGGTACAAAGAACGCCGGTCAGTGTTATGTTCAGAGGAAGGAAGAAGGGAAGGAGCGGAAGTCTGCTTGTAAAGTTGTGAGACCTTGCGATGCTCTATCAATCTCTCGGCAATACCATCATAACGATATGAAGGATAAAAAGCAACACTTTGTCTGCATAATATGAGCAATAGGTGAATGAAAAACAAATTGCAGTGATTCTGACTTTTATCACGTACCACGTGTCTGTTAGACAAATAAAAGGACCAGCGCCTCAGCTGATATAAATTGTATCATGTCCACAGGATGATTTACATCAAGTGACAATTCAGCCCTCTTTTATTTTCATACGAATATCATAAAACTATAGAGCCATTCAACTTATATGACTCCCTTAACCTTCCTGTATTTCATCTTCTTTTGCTAGACAGATACATCACAGGGAGAAGTCCTGCTCACTCTAACACTGCACTGCACAGGAAAATGGAGTTTTCCGCTGTAGAAAATGTCCCAGTGCTCTGTAACGATGGGCACAAGTCCTGCAGCATGATTGTAGCAAGATGTCAGTTTGGAGACTATCACCACTGTAGATTCTGGAAATACTGCAATATTTTTCAGATGATTTTGTAGGACAGTTACAATATGCTTCAATGTCTGACAGCCTCCCTGGCCATACCCTCCGTAATGCACCTCAGGGCAACACCAAACCCGCAGCTGCACTCACTCCCCGTCCTTACCAGCAGACCAATATTTGGCAACATTTCCCACACAGTGCTTTCTGTTGGGAACCTGTTTTGCTTATTCTAAGTGTGAGGAAATGTTGCAGCGTCTCCTACAACACTGCAGGAATCTTGGTAATGTGCTGATCTTCTAATGACCACCACCGTATTTCATACCAAAACATCCTCTTTCTCTGCCTCAAAATGCACAGCCTGGTCAAAATACTCTTAATTCCTGCCAAGATACTGGGGACTGGGGGAAAGGAGAGAAGGGAGGTGCTTGCACCCCTTGTCAATGTATTTGATCTTTGATGCTGATGCCAAAGTACCAATAAACCTGTAACATGCAGCTGCTTGCAGAAAAAAACATCATGTTTTCAAAACTGCACTCTCGCAAACAGCCTTGAATATGTAAATTCCACATGCAAATATTTTGCATAGTGAGACTGATTTTCTTTTTCCTTACAGAATTGCCAGGAAACTGAACTGAGAGATCCTTGGAACACAGCCTGCTCAGTTTGTCCCCATCACCGAACACCAAAGGGTGGGTTTTGAGTCCTTCTGCCGAGCGTGGACTTGAGCCCTTTGAGTCCTGCACATGGACTACAAGGTGATATTCATACCGTGAATGCTCCCGCCTGTATGGCATGTCATGTTCCTTAAGTGCTGAAAACCAGGCGGGCCCTTTGATTTTGCCTCCAGCCTCACAGAGGCTCCATTCAGGGAGTCGAGGATTAATTACTGTTTGTACACACTTGTGCACTGTCATTGAGGCTGTGTGCTGTTTTCGTCCAAAATTCAGTTAACGACAGCAGAAAGGAATTTATGCATGTAATACCATAGGCCTGTCTGGTGGGAATGGCTTCTAATAAGATGCATTTTTCTGCTAGAGACCATCACTGCTTAGCCCCTTTTCTATTTCATTATCCTTGACATCTTCAGACATTGAATAATCAGCTACTTTGGGGAAAACACTTAATAGCTTTCCCCCTTGAAATAAAATACTCAAAACAGAGGAACTGCACTCCAAAGAATGAAAATCAAAGCAGTGTGTGGACACCTGATATGCAGTGAACACTATGTTATAAACTTGTGCTTTGATGAGCTAATTTGGCTGCAAAAGGGGTCTGAGGGTAGCTTTTGTCCTGTTGAGAAGAGCATGAAGAGGGCGGGGAGAGAGAAAGTACATTACACGCATAAAAATGGTTATATTTTCCCAGTGCAATCACTGTGAGCCTAAAGATTACTTTGATTCGTTCCCAGTTCTTATAGCACTAGCCCAGGGAGCCTTACAAGGTTACAATATTATGTTTTTGTAATCAGGCTGATTATGACAGAGTTTGATGGAGCAGTGGACTCTGTTACCCTGGGGCTGAGGCAAGCAGGCTCATAACGACAGTACTGGTTAATAATGTTTATGAAATATTCTGAACATTTATGACACAAACGTGGTTCTCTGATAGTCTGTTGAAGATACAAAGACATGCAAAAATAGCTCCAACTGAACGTACCAGCAGAACTTTTATCTTTGATTTCCCAAGATCTTTTCTAATTCAGAATAACAAGCTATTCTAGGTACTGTCTTTTGAGACAGCAGTGAAGTACTAATAGGTTTCAGGTTATTCAAAGTCATTTGACCTTTGGACTTTGAAAAATATCAACAGTTGTGCTGTGGCCAAACAGGTGCATACCTTCGTCTGCTGCCTCTTTCTGCTTACAAGCAAAAAAATATCATCATGTCTTTGTCTTTTAACGTAAACTATTTTTTCCTAAAATTCAAAATGTATCAAAGCAGTTGGTGACTCCGTGAGATCACCTGGGATGTCAAGAACAATGGCCAGAACTTAGGGTGACAAATGTAGGAATTCCCCCCTCTGCTATGTTGATTTGTTCCTTGTGTCACAGAGCAGGCATATGAGGCATTTGTAAGGGACTTGACTCTGGGCTGCTTTTGACACACAGGAAGGGCAACTTGACCACTCATTCCCAGCATTGCCCATAGGTATCACATTGCACAAACAACAGCAATGATTTAGGAGGAACATCTTGCCAGCCTCGGACTCTGGGGCAAGTGCAAAGGGATACACTTCCCTTGTTGCATCAAATCACAGTCCTCTTCCTTTCGCTAACATGCTTTGATGTAACCCCTGATAGAAAATCCATTTCTAGGCTAGGTTACAAAAAAAGGAATTTGCCGAGATACTTCAGATAGCAGCTGCCTCGTTACCAGCTAACATATTGCTGTACATCAGATTTCATAGAGGAGCTGGTACAGTCTGTCTGCTTTCATTCAGGAGTATATCGCTTATACACCTCACATGTGGAGCTAGCTCAGGACAACCCCGGGATGATGACTTCAAACAGTCATCTTCATTTTACCCCTTTCACTCTACTTTGCCACAGTGATAAGTAACAAAATGTCGCCCTCTCACAGAGAATATCTCCTGTACTTTACCCTCTTTACTAGAAATATATTGAATTTTTCAGTCTAATTCTTCATGTTGCTACACTATACAACAGGTGAAATTATGCAGTGTACATGACCCTGTTTTCTTACAACACTTGAGCAGGCTGCAAAATTCCAGAATTAATATAATTGCTTAGAAGGTGCCACTATCTGCAAGAAGTCAGGATCTTCCTATTTTAAAGCAATGCAATAATAAACACAGCTGAAGGGAGATAACAGAAATATGGGCAGCTAGAATTCTTGACAGGTCCCTTATAAAGCATATAAATCCACAAAGAGCATCAGTATAGGACTTCTAACTTCTACTCTCCCCATGACAGATAGCTGGAATTTGACAGGGAAAAGCATTTGCTTGCACTGTCCAAACTTGATTTGCATTCAGCAAACAGAACTGTTTCTGTAGCCACTTGCAGCCCATCTGGATCTTGGGTATGAACACAGATATGTGAAGATATTGGGTCTAATTATCACCACCTTATTTCTGGCAACAAGAAGATTATGAAGAGAGGAACTTTAAAACAAAAAAGCAGAAAACAAAGTAATTTAAAGCAATTCTTCAAAATAAATGGTAATTGTATCTTAAGATTGTGCACTGAAAAAATACAAATCCTTAAAAACACGTTCACAGGTTGCTGGGCTCTTTCTGCATAAGTGTTTCTTTTCTGATCTGAGTGAATAACTGCAGAATTCCCAAGAGAGCAGCAATGTAAGAAATCTTAAAAACTGAGTATGCGAAAGTAAAAAAATCTCATGAAAAAAAGAAAAAAAATGCTGTCTTCTGCAGGTTCTGAGTATACAGATCTGGATGAGCTGGGTTGCAAAAGACGTCAGAGAGGTTTCTCAAGGCCAGGGCTATTTATACACACTGATCAGACAGTTTTAAAACACTTACTTAAACCTGGCACTGGAAAAAGACATTACATTGGTGGAATTTCCCTAAAGAGAGGTCCAAAACCGTGTAGCCTTTAGGAGACTAAATAAACCAGTCTAAAATATCTTCCTACCCCTAACAGTTTTCTGTCTAAGTGAAGACAGAGGATAGCTTACAAGAAGGCCCAGAGCCTTGGCATAATAAGTCTGTGATGACATCCCATGAATTAAATAAGTTCTCCATGTGTGAAAATTTTGCATATTTAGTAGCACAACATTTGTGATTATTCATTTCAATAAAATAAATGAATCTCTGGGACTAACACAAATTGGGCTCTGAAAAGGAGTAGGAAGGAACTTATTTCTGTATTTGCACGTTGATGAGGGATCAATGGGTAGAACGAGGCAGAGGGTAAAGGGAGCCATGCTCAGTCTGCGTACTGCTAACGTGTGCAGCTAAATGAGCACGGGGAAGAGGCACAGGTGAGGGTATACATCGACATAAAATCACTACCCCTCCTGGAGCAAAAGAAAGAGAGAGGAGGGAACTGTGGCTTATATACGTACTATTTTATTATAAGCTCTATCCTAGAAACACAGTCAAGCACAGACACACTCCATTCACACGGTCCCTAAGTGCTCAACTTATTAGCTGGCTATACAAACTGTGAGGTAGATTATCCGGTCTTCAGAGGCAGAAATGTTATCATTTTTAATGTATGCAAATGTAATGTAGTTGTATGATATTATGGTACATTATTAGTAACTGCAATAATAACTCGTGGGTTCCATATTGCATCCACTGAAGTAATTGGCAAATTTCCCAATGATTTTAATAGGAGCAGATATGCCAATCAGAGTTTTGTTTCCAGAGGGAAACAAAAATATCTTATAAGGTTCTGCAACTGTATATGACTGCTTATGATGAGAAGTGATCACTGCAAACATCTGAAAACATCAGACTATTAGCAATTAATCAAGTGTAATTATCCAGCCTGGAGTCAGTTCAGGCCACAGAGTTAGTATCCACACCTCACTGGGAATCGCTCTGCCAAGAAATTATCTGGATGTCTTTTGCCTGCCATAAATGCTCGGCATTTGATATTAATACCCCACATGTGTGAAAATATTCCTCAGGACTTCAACAGAGCAATTTGTGTGGAAGCATTATATTGGCATGTGTTTGACCCTCTGGCACAACACTAAACAGGAGCTATTTAGTTACAAGACTAAACTGCACTTCCAAACTCCAAGAAATGGAATGGATAATTTGTTTTTCTCTGTAAATGGAAATACAGTTTTTTTTTTCTTTGTGCTTTTGTGCTTTCATTTGCCCAAAAGGTATTTCATTAATTAGTAATTGCATGTGCCATAGAACACATTTCTTAAGGAGACTGAACTTTATGACCTGCTGGTCTGGAGAAAGACGTTATTGTAATACATGCATATAGATTGCAGGTGTATCGCAGTTACTGTAAATAAGTATGGAAATATAGCTTATTTGCATGCAGGCAACTTGCAACCCCTTTCAAGTTCAATGTCTTGAAATCAGTACTCAGAGCATCCTGCCAAAACTGACGGCTGGTGCTGTTGGCTCTCTCCTTGCTTAGACAGTCAGATTCCCCCCAATTCCCCTAGATTTCCCTTCCTGCTCTGCAGTGGGGAAACAGAGGTCAGAGACCATGTTTCTTGAGGATAGAGATGAGGCTTTAGGGAGTCAGCAGCAAAACAGCTATGGGGTAGAGGATTCCGCTGCATGTGTATGCCACGCATGCTGCTACACAATCACATTTTACAGCATGCAATTCAGTGGTTACACTTAGCAAAGCATGGTGTGCAGCCGTGTATGCGATTGACATCCTCAGCCTAGAGACAGAGAACAATGCAGTGGTTTCAAAGAAATCAGTGCCAATCTGAAGCAGTCCACGCTTTCTGACTCATGGTTCCCTTTTCTATCTATTAGGAGTAGGAGAGGGGAGTGAATGAATACCTTATGAATGTTGCTCAGGCAGTACCTATTTTAATAACACGTGCAAACATGCTCTTTAAAGCATGATGAAGGTGGAAGGAGAATCCTGATACCAAAAAATAAAACAGGAGTTTCGCAATAATGTCAGAAGGGGCTGGACCGTATCCACAGGATCTGGCAAAAAGGAAGAAAGCATTTTTAGTTTTCATAGTCCCCATCTGCCTTACATTTCATACATAAAGCTTCATCCAAAGTTCCTTAAAACAGCCTCATATTTTTGACTTTGTGAAAGTGACCAAGCCTATACAGCAAAGTGGTATGACTGTAAACAGACTTAGTAAAAGGTACACAGATTCCTTTCTCCTTATGCAGTCCTTTGTTGTTATATTCTTCAATGGTAAAACTTACACGACCAAGACCAAGAATGGTGATCTTTTTACTTTGTGATAGTCCAGAATGATCTGTCTGATTTATGTAATTGCTTATCACAGGTGCTATAAACAACCTGTCTCTGTAGTTGAAGGCTTATCACTTTCCTTGGTGAAATAACCTTTTTACAAAGGTAAACATAAAGCCAGTGCTATGTCAGAATGGAATTTATTTATCCTCTTGCAGAGACGGATCTTTCACAGTCACAGAGTAATTCTGCTCAAAACCATCAGAGTACGTATGCTGTGGAATTTGGCGTTTTAAAAATGAATAAATAGCCTATGCACAAGAAGAACAGCTTCAAATATTAAAGTTCTTGCCGAGAAAAATATACTCTGTGCATCCTAATGAGACAGAGATGATTGCATAACGGCACACTTTGCCTATATCTTATTTTCTATATAGAATAGTGGCAATCTTAACAAAAGATAGATAAACAGATAGATATGCAGAGATATTTTAAAAAAGCGAAAAAGCTTTAACACTCAGTAATCCTTCACACTGTGATTGCACGCACCTGTTTTTGCCTCAGTGCTGCTTTTCCCTAAATGATGGCTGGCTAGTGGTACGAAGCGACTGCAGGAATATTACAAACAATTTTCCACAAATATTAGCTCAAATATTTAAATTAAATGTTTCCAGCTATTTGTGCTCTCCTCATAACTTTCTCCTTAGGAAGAGATACATACTTAACTCAAATTAATACCGATGAAGGCAATAGCTTAATGAAGTCAAGTCTGCATTAAAACCCACATCAAGTTTGCACTAGTTTGCATGTTAGCTACAGTATTGAATTACCAGCTAATAGCAATGAGTTAAGCTAAAATCTGAACTCCCCCACTATTTTTTAACTGACTTACACACTTCTGCAAAAATTACAAAGGGCTGCCTTCAGAGGGATTTTACTTTGAACTGGAATTAAAGAATATGCATCCTGTTTGGGTTTTATTTTCTTTTAGCAAAAACAAGGCCTTTTTGTTCTTTTCCCATTAACATCTGAAGGATCGAGTTGTGTAAGATGCAAGGAAGATTTCAAAACTGAATTCTTGGGTACCGGTGGAAAACAAATGTAAGTCCTGGTCCCTGCCGGCATGGTGGAGGTGGGCTGCAGGCAGGAGACCCATGGGCTTGTCCTCTTGGGGTAGGTGAAACACTCCTTTGCTATCTCCTCCTTGTCCAACTTAGGCACCTCATTGCTCTATATTTGTTTAATACTTTAAAGCTGCATTGGATTGCTCGTTCTCACCCTATAAACTGTTCAGAGACAAAGGAAAAACAACCCTCCTCTCATTTTTTTTAATGGAAGCTATTTTTTGGTTCCCAGCATTTTTTTTTGTTGTTGTTAATATGCACAAATTGCTCAAAAATGCATTGTTCTCTTCCACATGTAACAATGTATGCTTACTGTTGCTGTTTCTTTTTTTATTTTTTTTTCCTGGTTCGAAAGTAATAATCATGCTCTGGTATAGCAGAACTCTAAAGAAAACCTCATTGCAAGCATACATCTATGTTCAACCATGGACGTCATCATTTCTGAACTCACTTAGGTCTAGGAGCAGAAAGAAATGCAAGTGGAAGCATCCTGACCCAAGCACTCCTGTCATGGAACAGCCTGGAGCGGCAGCACCTGAGCATTTCTCTGCTGGACTGGCAGGGCTACTTGCAGGGAGCAGGAGGAAGAGAGGCCATCCATGTAGGAAAGCATGAGTATGAGCAGCTCCAGCTTTTGGGTCAAAGCCCGATTTTACCTTCTTTTGGTTGAAGCATATGTGGCTGAGAAAAGATACATACATTTTTTTTTCCAATGGCCAGGAAAACACCCTGCCAGAGGTTCATGTTTTACGTAAAGCTGCAGTTGAGACTTCACAAAGAAAATCTGTGCACTTTTTATTTCTGGTTCAGAGGATTTACATGCTCTTTCTAATGATCTGGGTCTTCAGCAGTGGATAATGCTTCCCAGTCCCCGGCTTAGTGCTCATGCAAAATTGAAGCACTTTTGAGGCAGTTTAGAGCCTACAGATGAATTTCAATGTGGAGGCAAAAAGGAATAATGGTTGTTTAGCACTTTGCTAGAAGAAGCCGAGAAAATTATGGGGAAAAAAATATTCTATTGAACTTCAAACATCTGGGAAGCCACCAGAGAGAATCTGAATTTTGAACAGCATGTTTACGTTCCCTTTGCATAGTGGAGGGATGGAGTGGGGGTGGGGGAGAAATGAACAATCAATGGGCTTGTGTGTATATTTTTAAGTAAATATATTTTAACATTTTTAAATAAAAATATACACCAAGTTGTTTTGTTGTGTTATTGACATACTGACATATATGTATATATAAAAGTATACATATACACACACATACATGTGTACCACACCCACTCTGCGTGGATTTGAGAAGCAGAGACAAGGTGAAAATGCCTCATCTCTGTGCACTTGATGCAATGACACAGTTCAGTGGCTGGTACAGCTATTGTGGGACAAAGGAGAGCCACAACGTGACACAAGGGGTCACCCGGGAGCCTTCCGGAGCTGTTCTCTTCCTTTTTTTCAGTCCACGATGTGCAGGAACAGAAGGTCGAGGGAGATGTGTCAAAGCCTCACTGTTGTTTGTTGCTGTTGTTCTGCGTGCTTGGCATCACTTTTCATGGGTGACTTAGGTGCACTGAGAATATTTTAACAAAAATAGGGCAAGCAGCTGCTTTCAAAGAGGCTTTGTTCAGTGCACTAAGTGAAGTGACTTCTGGCAGGCAGACATGAAGCTCTGGTGATGCCTGCTCCCACATCCCTCATGTGTTCACGTCTGTGTCAGGGCAGCAGTCCCAGCCCTGGCTCCTGAAGGCCGGGAGACTTCTCTTGGTTGGTAGTGATGAGAGGAGTCATTGTGGAAGGAGTGTGAACAGGCACAGAAGTAATTTTGTGTGCATGTGTTGCTGGATACAGCACAATGTACAACCCCCATCAGCTGCAGCGAGGCACCAGAGATGTGAGCAAGTTGCTCCTCAGCTCCACACAACTTTGACGCGAAAAAAGACCTGTTTCATTATGTAAGTAAACACTGTCCAAAAGTATCTTTTCTTTTTTCTTTTCTTTTCTTTTCTTTTCTTTTCTTTTCTTTCTCTCCCCCGGGGTACCCACTCTGACTGAATTTCAATACTGGCTTCCACTTTAGTTAAGGAACAAAGGGATTAAAACTAAACCCAAAAGAAAGCCTGATCCACTTCTATGTCTCATTACTCTTCAGGCTGACAATCCTTACTCCTCTTCAGAGGAGGGCACAGCAACCAAACCAGGTGCAATGTCAGCACTCATTACAGAGGCATTGTTGTACTAGTCACTGGGAAGCCAAAAGCAGCAATCAGCCAACCGCGACTCTCCCTAAAATCAAAAGCTGGAAACAAATAATAGAAGAGGCCACGAGGGCCCAAAGATTGGTATTCCAGGCGAAGAAGAGATGTGGAAGAGACAGACAAAAGATGCCCTTTCTGCTCTCACAATCAAAATACGAAGAGGGATGAGAAGTTATGAGGAGTTATGAAAGACACCCCATCAAAACATGATGAGAAAGAGATGTACATAACCTTGTGGGTGAGTGGCAGTCGTGCTGCTAGCCAGCACATCACGCTGCTCATCTATGTATGAATCAGGAATGCACGGGAAGGACAAAACAAATACAAGCAGTGAACACATAAAAGCAGCACAAAATTAGATCCTGCACAGGGCAGAGCTGTGTGTGACAACCTCCTCTTTCCCTTGTCCCTCAGCAATGATTTCACTAACCCTACCTGCTAAGCGAAAATAGGACTGTAACTTGGTCTCAGCAAAGAAAATGTAAGGTACAATTTGGACTTCCTATTTCCCTGAATTCTTTCAGGGATTTTTATGAGGAAACTACAGACTGACTCATTCTCCTGTTTAATTAACTGAGAAACCTACATCCACAGGATTCAAGTGACCCTGGCCTTGCAGTGCCAGGATGCTACTGGCTGTAGCCCTTTTGTTGGACGCTACACAAGACCTGGGCTCTGCTCTTCTTCTCCTCCATTCCTGTATCCAGAAAAAAAATTGTAGTAACTCACCTTTGGACCTCTCTTCCCATTCCAAACAAAGCTGAAATTCATTTGCCTTTCAGGCTCTAGACTTGCCATGGGGAACCCAGATCCCATGCAAAGGGCTTTCATCTCCACAGGAGCCAAGGGGCACAGATGGAAAACCAAAGCAGTGCTGTGCAAAGCTGGAGCTAGTCTGAAGCTCTGGTGGGTGAACTGATGTCTGAAGATGTCTTTTGAGAATCTAAAGGGGATGATGGGATTGCGAGTAACAAAGGGCTTCATGAAGGAAAACCATGAAGGGAGATAAAGGGTGGGCTGGAAATATTCAGAAGGGTATCCTCAAATGCTTCGAATGAATACAATATGCATCCATTTTCCTCTTTTTTATTATTTTAAATAACTTCATTTCCTGTCTCATGTTTGTTTTCCTAGAAGTCACAGGAAAGCTTGAGGATAATTAGGAGAGAAGTTGCAGATAGGAAGTTAATGCTGCAATAAGAAATGAAGAAATGAATAAATACCCTAAAGCTTTTATCTTCTGGTCCCAGAGCACTTAGCAGAGGTAAATAACAGAAAAGTGAAGTGATTTGCACAGAGATACGTGGCAAACCCACAGAAAATTTGAAACGATCCTTCCCATGGACACATCATTACTCAAAGGAAGAGCGTGGGCAGGATTTACTTGCAGGAAGAGTAGTTCCCCCCAGCCTTCCCTATTAGCATCCCTAAACACCTTGCAGGACAGAGCAAGGGAATTCAGTGCAGATATCCGAGCCGGAATGAGCCCAGACTGATTTATCAATGCAGCACAGTGTTTTGGCACACAGGAGCACCAGGTCAGGAAGTGGCTGGTCCCACCAAAGAGACAGCTGTAGCACAAGAACAGGCAGATGTCTATGTCTATGAGCACAAAAGAAGTTGTCTAGGTGTAAGAGCTAGAAGCAGCATTCCACAAGGATTTACAGGGTTAAGAAAAACCCTTTGTACCACAGCATGATTAAGGAAGAAATTAATTATACGGTAATATATGTATCATAAGTGTGTTATACTTGGTGAGTACTATACTCAGTGGAGTCTAAACTCAAAATCCACAAGGTCTGTTGCAGTCTTCTATATAAAAAAATAATAATAATAAAAAAAAAATAAAGAAAGAACCTTCCTGGGTTTGGGTGATGGTTTTGCACTGCCTATGAGCAGATTTTCCTCCAGAGAGCAAATATATAGCCCAATGTTTTTATTCTGTATATAAAAATATCATTTCCCTTTGTTAGGTCAGCACTGACCTCAGTGATTTCTCCACTGCCTTCAACAAAATAACCACCATGCTGAATTTACAGCCTAGAAAGTGAGGATTCTGTGTGTGTGTGTGTTGCTTCTGAAGTTTCCAAAATGGCTCTTTTTCTATCAAAATATACAAATTACTCAAGATAAAAGTGGAAACTGCCTTGTCGCAAAAAAGTCTGCAGTAGATTTGTTACTGGGTAGTGCCTTGATCGGGGTGTGGTGGGGTCCACACTCCCAGCAGCTGATTTTGGAGACACAATCTGGGAGAAGAGAGAGCTCCTCTCAGCAGTGATGGGCATGGGCCTCCTCTTTCCCAGGAGAGCTGCCCATGTGGACACAGGGAGTGATGTGCAGAGAGAAGGAGGCCTGAGTGGCACCCAAAACGGCAGCAACCGAAATGAGAAAAGTGAAAAAAGTGTGGGTTTGTTCACATATTTCTATGTAAGTAAACATCCTGTAACTCCCCAGAGAATGACAGTTCTTTGGGGAAATAGAGATGGCTGCTCCTTTCTGCACCAGCTGCAGCCTTTCAGACCATACGTATAAACAAGTTTCACTTTTATCGTCCTCACAGAGAGTGGACAGAGTTTGAATTGCTAAAGGATAGGGACTGGAGTATCAATTCTAGACCACATCTCAAACCTATTTATAGAAGTATTAGGGAAAAGATACACAGACGCTTTTCTAAATTTCCTTGAAATTAGTTGGATTAGGGGAGAGTATTGAAGGAGCAGAGATAAAAATTAGCAATATGTTGCTGATAAATAATAATTTTGAATCAGGGTGCTTGATGTTTGTAATGGATTTGATCCAATGATAAACAGAAAATAAAATGAATTGTGACAACAATGGAATGAAAACAATCCTTATTTATGATGTGTGGCTACCCATACCAACATAACCCCAAGATATTCTGCCCCAGAGAGTCAAAATATTGCAGGCTTAAGCATAACTGCAGCATTTAGCATCACTTGTCACCTCCTTAGTAAAGTTACTAGGTGAAACTGGCCACATTTTGAACTCTTGAAAAATAATAAAGAGAATTAGGAGGCTAGATCAGGTCATGAAGAAGCAAAAAAAGAGGAAGGAAGGAAGATGTGCAGAGGGAAAAAGAACATTAAGGAAAGCAAGATCTGTGGGTCACAGAAAACAAGGAAAATGGTATCCATCTATGCTCCTCTCTCAGATCCATGCTTACATGGGGGACAGGGGCACCTGAAGTTCATATATG
Organism: Chauna torquata; assembly: GCA_013399475.1. Lineage (NCBI taxonomy): Eukaryota > Metazoa > Chordata > Aves > Anseriformes > Anhimidae > Chauna > Chauna torquata. The sequence goes on from VXAL01014893.1 coordinate 225,122, forward strand.
GGATCCCAAATTAAGTTCTTCCACGCTGGTATTTCAAGAAGTGCTGCATTGTAAATGTAGCAATAGCTTTTCTTATTCATAAAAAATACTAAGACAAATGCACACAACAGCTCAAAATGACAGCGTGTAAGGTGATATTTGTTGTATAATCAAAAGTCTCAGCTTCAACAATGAAAGCTAGCTAGCAGCGAAATAGGTGGATGGGGCTTTTGTTCATTAGGGCAACGCAACCTTCCAAAATGTAGTGTCACAAACACCAGAATAAACAACTTTGCTGAGATGTATACACACAGAGAAAAATAAAGTGATAGAGTACTGTGGAAGTGATATTTCTGTCTCTATAAATTGTGCCAAAACAGCAGAGAGTTGCTGTGGAGGCTTCCACCCACTGTCTTGGCTGCAGCATCCTGCAAGAGCTGTTTTAAAGGCAAAAGGGTAGACATCAATCTTTGATCTCTCTGTTGAAGGTGATCTATTAAAGATTTAGCTAGCTGGATACCTGCTCTCCTGACAGGCTGCCAAAGCCATTGCTTAGGGTAACAACCTCCTATTTGCCAGATCAATGCAGACCAGATGTCAAAAGCTCAGTTTCCTTTCATCAAATCTGCAAGCCATCCAGAAATACTTTATTAATGGGAAAAGGTAATGGTGGGAGGTAAGCGTGGGAATCACCGCAGCAGCTATGTCAAGAAACTAAAAAGAAGAAGTTGGAGATTTCTGTCTGAAAAGAAGATCATATTCACCCGCCTGAGTGCAGTCTGATAAACTGTCTTCATCAGGCGAAAATCTTATTCTGATCCAGATTCTAACTTTATTGGTTTTGTTGAACTGGGTGGAGGTAGAGAGTGGAAGGGGCAGCTCAAGGGAAGTCCTCGGAGCCACCTGTCCTCCTTGCTGAAGGCTGGGTAGCACCAGGTATGTTCCTGGTGGATGTTAGATCCTCTGAGAGCCTTCTTCTGAAAACAGGACATGGGAAAAAGGATTGATGACTTTATCTGGTCCTTAATAGAGCCTCCCTCAGCATGTCTTTCCTCTGTGATGGCATAGATAGGCCTGTTTGTTTTGCATTAGCTGAGACCTCAGGACAGGTCCAAGAGCCCTTATTCCATCTTGCTGCTATTTGGGAGCACTGAAGAGGGTGTCAGTAAACTTCCTGAGCCTTTCTCTCCCTATGCATCCAAGCAAAAGAAGACAAAAAGTACAGGTAAACAGTAACTTTGGCCGAATTGCCCAATATGTCTATTTAATTAGCAGTTAGAAGAGTTCCAAATGCTGTTTTCTCCTTGCTTGAAGGAGAGAGAGAAGAACATGTCACTGCCATTGCAGAGGGCAAGAGAGGGTTTATAGATCATTTCACCTTAACAGTCATGGGGAGACTATTACAATGCATATCCAAATGGCAAAGTAGTAGTCCTGATTTTTCTCTATATTTTTCTCTGTACATCACGGCGATGTTGGTTTTGATTTAGTGGCATTTAATCCGTCTAGACAAATGAAAGGGGTACAGGACACTGATTTTCTGTATGTCTGCAACTCTCCCACCACTGTAGAACTTTTTGTGTGTATATGAAAGCATTTCTCCATAAAAAGCACACATGCAAAATAGACATTTTCAGAGGCACAGTAATTTGGAAAATGTGCACAAATTGCTCTAATAATTATTGATGCCATTAAGCTTCCCGTTCTGTTACAATGGAACTTTCTTGTCCCCAAAAGCATCAGTTCTGCAGGCTTCCTTTTACTTTCTTTGCTGTTATCTTTTATGAAAGTCAGTCATAAAATCAAATGTGTTCCCTCAAAACAACTTTCATCTTTGCTTTTTAAAACCAGTGTTCTTATTCTTTACATATATTTTTCCACATTAATGAGAAAATATTCCAGTAAAAACATAAAAAGACCATGACTTGCCTTGTATTTCATGTACATAGGAAATGAAAGAGTCAAAGATGTGCACTAAAGATTTTCAAAGCACCCATTTGACTTCTTTATGAAAATGCTTAACTTTTTCATAAAGAAGAAAAATTCCAGAGAGTCTGAAGTTTAAAAACAGAATTTAATGATCTTCTGTGTAAAGCTTCTGGCTTCTCAGGCTCGATCATTGGAATTTTTTGCCAGGCTCTCTTTTCAGGCTAATTTAATCAAATAAAGTGGTACTAGAACACCCTGTCACCATTACTGTTCTCATCCTCTCCAACCAGAAGGCAACAACTCCCACAGAGTCCCTGTGCATGTTCTTTACAGGAAGGCTTTACCTACTGTTTAAAAATATCTCACAGTGCAAAGTGCGTAGATTTATAACTCTTATTGTGTACCTTCTCTCTGTTACAAAGAAAAATATTTATATATATACACACAGGAAAAATATATAAATGTTTATTTTTCTCCTATTAAAAATTAACATTCTTAATATGTTCATTATTTGGATCTAGCAGCTCTCTTCAATGAGAACGTGGCTGCACTGTCATTCCTTCTCTTGTGACACTGCTATTGCTGTGCTGTTCTCTCTAGTTTTATCAATGACAGAAACAAATTTACCTTATAAGAAGAGTTAATTATCTCTACATAGATTTAATTCCTGGCCGCAGGCATGAAGTCCATGAATATATAATCTTTCAGCAATCAAAGCCTATTCCTCTCTTTCATGCATCATTTACAATCCCTAGATGATGCACTGCTGGCATCACACCTGTATTTTAGTCCTCTCTCTCTTCCCTATCACCTGTGCTGTATAAAAGATAGCATAGTTGACTTTTACCATTTTCATCTCATGTATTTTTTTGCCTATTTGTCTGGTTTTCCATTGCTCTGCTTTTCTATCTAAGGGCCTGAGGGGAAAGCCTGGTTCAAAAACAGCTCCTGAAGACCACCTCAGTGTGGTACTCCTCTCTGTATTTATGCAGAGCAGACCTTAGGAATGGTAAAACATCACAAAAGAAGAATGTGCCAAGTTCTCAGTTGCATGGATTTACATGACTGACCAGTAGAAAGACTTTGTAGACAAGATCTTTTTGAGCCCTGGGTTATTACTGGGGGTAAATGCGGAGTTTGCTGTTAGAGGAGCTCCAACGGGACAAAATGACTTTCAGGAGCTCTTCTGCATGTGCAGACAGGATGATGGACCTGCTTTCTTCATGCATACACACCCGCTCAACACATACATACGTAAGGGCTAGATGTGTTCTGGTTTGTGGAGCATTTCTCCAGCCTCTCTCACTGCAAGCCTGAAGGCAGCATCAGCATCAGCTCGAGCTGCCATCCTTTTGCCACCCTCTGTGCAGCTCATGCACTACTGCTGTGCCCAGTGTTATGACTACTGCACTAACTAGCCAAAAATAGCAACAGAAACCTAAATAGCCTCAAAAGTGGTAGAGTCAAAAGGCTTTGCAGGCTGGCTGGTGCAAGCTGCCAGGTTATGACCTCATATGTTTAATACCTTCTCTTCAAGCACAAGTGTGAATCCTCACAGCCACTGCCTCCTGCAACTTTGTCTCCAGCTCCTCCTGCAGGGGATATATTTTCCTGAGCTTTCATAGCTTTGAGGAAAAAAAAAATATGGTTTTACCACTACCTTAAGGACACTCTTTACCCATTTCTATAGGATGCTGTGTTATGAGCGATAGATTCTCAGCCTAAGTAGAGGAAGATGCACAACCATTGCAACTGTGATGTGCGTTAACCAACCTTTTGGCAACATTCAGGTTGAGTCACAAGTAGAGGTTCTGCGACAGTTACATTTTAACAAGCTTTTACTGTGCCTGGGTTTGTAGCTTTTGAGCTAATAATCTGATGTGCGCAGCTTTTGACGTAACGCCCCACTCCCCATTCCAGTAGAGTAAGTGAATCTCCAATTGGATATGGGTTTTGTTTGCATGCAATTGCTGCTGTTTTTTATTCAAAACATTAGTCCTTTAATATATTCAGATGCATCTCTTTTCAAGACTGGGCTTTTACGTTCTTTGCTACAATTTGTTTTACGGCACCATGAAGCTCTTTGAGAAGGAGATTTTGGGGAAAAAAAAAAAAGAAAAGTTGTGTCGCAATGAATTTTTCACCTGTGCTGAAAACTACAGTCCACACATCAGCATTTCCCTAAGACCTGTGAGCTGTGCTGCAGAGCAAGGGTGCTAACAGAAGCCAGCTCTCTAACTTCTTGCTCAAGCTTTTTATTAAGTTGATATATTCTCTGAGTGTAAACTCCCTCACATATTAAAGCTTACAGAATGCATGAATTTTAGATATTTTCAGCAATTCTTTATTTTGTCTTGTAGTAAAGTTCTGAGAATTCATATAATGCTTTTTTTTTTTTTTTTTTCTTTTTCACTTTATCTGGCATGATTGTACCAGTTGTACCTGACATGTTTACGTTAGACTTTAGACGTTATTAATCACATGTGGACTTCTGGTATTCAAGTCAGGTTACCCAGTAAATATGCAGCATTTTCATGTATTTTCTTTCCCACTACAGAGCAGAGCTTAACTCAGCAGTTCTGTTTTGTAGTCGGATGGACAACTGCTTCTTGTCAGTGTTACCTTTTGAGGTACATGAATCACAACTGCTTTTTTTACAGGCCTTAAATCAGTTCTGTCATAATAAGAATGCTAGCCATAATTTTTCATTGTTTACATGGAATGTTAATGCCTCTTCTCAGATCAGAAAGAAGAAGAAACCTGAAAACAAACATTAAGAAACATATTCTTCCCTCTGCCAGATTGGCACAGAACTGCTGAGTTAAATACAAATGTTGTTTTGTTTCTTCTAGGGTCACTGAGAAGAAGAATCAGACCCTTCATTTTCAAAGCTGCCTCTGTACTGTACAGAAGTCATAATTCAGTTTCTGAATACTGGTCTTAATAAAAGCTTAGAGAATAACACAGTGATAGCTGTTCTCCTGCTTGTCCTTTGTTGCAGTGGACTCCTACGGACAAAAACAAAAACAAAAACAAAAACAACAAAAAAACCCAGATGTATTAAGTAACAAGATTTTTTATTTTTTATTTTTATTTTTTTTTCTGCTGCATTCAACCTGTTGGAAAAGCCTATTCTTACAAGCAAATGAACAGGCCCAAAGTTTAATACAGATTTTTTCTACAGCCTTTCTTCCCTACACCCACCTTCTGCTTCTCAAGCTGAAAGCACCACAGTACTGTTAAAAGCTTATGCTTTTGATCTCTGTGCAAATAAATGAGCTGAAACAAATAAAACCCAGTTCACAAGAGACTTCCAAGACATCTGGTGGAGTTATTTTTCTAAGTAATTAGACCAAGTGATGGTGTAATTCCCAAATGAAAGGTACCTCCTTGCTTGGTATCCTGCTATTTCTCAGAGCCATCAAAACAGCGGTAAGTCCCCATTCTCTCCTTGCATGTGACTGAAACTCTATTGATTACTAGTCTTCTCAAACTGGAACAATCATATCTTTGATTTAGACTGGTTTATAGCTCAAGTTTTTAAGCCTTTTTTTTTTTTTTTTTTTTTTTTTTGTACTGTGAGGGTCTTTTTTTTCCCCATGAATGCCAGTGGCATTTCTGATACTGACTGAGGAAGGATGAGGCTCTTTGCTTATTATTTTTTTCTTTTCCTTGCTAACACACTGCAGTTCTCCTTCATAGGGGCTCTCTGGAGCAGGCAGAAAAATGTAATGGAATAACAGCCAGGAGCTTGCTCTGGATCAATACACTGCTCTAAATTGCGCCCAGGTGTGCTTTCTCCTTCATTCATGCTAGAAGATGACTACATTTCTCTCTCTCTCTTTTTTTTTTT
>VXAL01014893.1:230958-246215 GCA_013399475.1 Chauna torquata
AATCTCCCCAGGAAAACATCATTCTAGGAACAACCCAGCTGCTCTTCAGCACTTTGGGGAGAATGTGGTTCTTGGTCTGTGACTATGACACAGTGCAACCACTGGGAGTTAGTGACACTGGAGAAGTGAACAGGGGATAGACTTGGCTGAGAAAGCTGTTCCCTATTGTTTGTGTACGGTCCGTACGTTTTTTTTTGGTTTAAAGTAGGGCAGAAAAATCACATTTTACTAACAGACCTGGATGCAGACACCACCTCTGTGCTATGACGGCTAGTGTTCAGTAATGTTAGTTGCAGAATTCACAGCTATATCAAGGGTAAAAAAAACTACCTGCCATATGAATGGCTGCTAGATTACAAAGGTGGGCTTCATATTACTGCATTTTAATTCTCATCTTTCCATGACATAATGCAGACTCACCAGAGTTTTCATCTAGTCTCTCATCCACCACATGGTCCTTCTGATGAACCCATTCACTGTTGCACTTAAAATAGATCTGCGTGGCTGGGCTTGCTTTGCAGTACAGATTCACAGGCTTGTTTTTCACAATGTAAGCCTCTTCAGGTTCGATGAGAAAGTGGGGTAATGGCTCTGGAGGATCAGAAGGAAAAGTTTCTGGAAGTTCATGAAAAAAATCATCATCTGCAAAAAAGAGACAAAAAGGACAAATGAAACAACCAAAATTCAGCAGTCAGAGACTCACAAGCACTTCCTGAGTGTGCTTTTCAAATAAAAGGTTATATTGGGAGCATTCTTAGATGGAGGCTTAAATGCACTGCTGTTTTCAGACTAGAAGAAATTTTTCTTTATATCCTCAGTTCTCTTCCATCTATGTGATGTGACAGAGATGTGCACATTCACACGACTGGGAATGGTCCTTTATCATCATCAGCAACAAAAGCAATAAAACATTATGTTAGCGCTTGGAAGAGTTGACTGCAAAACCATAGAAAGAAATAATAGAAACTTTTGGAGGCTTCAAGGTCACGCTTTCCAATAGTGACTTATCTCTGTGTTTAATCAAGTGAATGCGCATAGCTAGTATTGGCTGAGGATGTTACAAATAGGAAATAATGCCTTTCGTCTTAGATGAACAATTTGAAATTTACTCTAAGGGCAGAAGACTAAACGCATGTCCAGTCTATGCGTCTTTGTTCAGCCTTCAGACTGTTGTTAAGACTGCTAATGAAGTTGCCAAGCTATGCTTCATTTACTTTCTGGCACCCTTGTCTGTGCTGTCCTCACTACAGAGAGGAAGCAGAAGCTGGTACACAGTGCAGAGCAGCTGTGAGATGGTGAAACTTTGGGCCAATGTGGGCCCATGCTATTGATTTAAGGAGCCTGTCCACCTCTGTAGTGCTGCTGGTATTTAATAAAGTTGATGCAAGAAGTCTGGAGAAGGAGGAAAAGAGTCCAACACACAGGAGGCAACCCTAACAACACCTAACCCACTTACTTTCCTTTCTCTCTCCCTTCGTCCTCACAAGTCTCTCTTTCAAACCCTTCTGTCCCTTTCTGCCGAGGAAGACTTACACCAGAAAGCACCAATTCAGCAGAGGATAACTCTTGTCCCATTCACCTCCCCACCTGCCATCAATGCGCAAGACCATCCAAGACGCTCCCAGCAGCAAAGAAGTGAGGGGGCACCAACTGATGACAGAGATCCATCAGCAAGAAGCTGACAGTCCTGAAGGTCTTGTTCAATCTCCCCCTTTCTGCCTCTGAAGCAGTTATCGTTATATGCAGTGACGGACGATGCTGATGATCAATAGCACAGAACATCAAACTAAAAATACTGCAGAAGTCTGGCTATCTCCTCCCTGCCAGTCTTCATGAAGACGACATGTCAGACAGCTCCTTCACGTACCCGAGACATGCCTGCATTGGCTGTGTGTAGAATTCCAAGGGGCGTGGAAGGCTTTCCTTTCAGCCACTGCTTTTACAGAATGACAAGAAAGAGCAGTAGCAGAGGAAGCAGACAGGGCAAGAAGGCAGCAGGGTACCCATCCACATAGCTATGTGGAGGTAGGCTGTACGTCTTCGTTAGTGATGTACTTTATGCAACAAGAGGCTTTGTAAGCCTCTTAAAGTATTTATGAAGATAGCATACGTTCACCTATTTATTTATTTTATTTTCATATTAATGCCCTTGTAGGCATTCCATTCTAAAAAGGCCTGTTTTACTACTGCATCACTCCTTTAGAGTTAACACAAGTGAGCTGTTTGACATTTGAAGAAAGGACCACTAAGTAAGGCCTGGCATTTTTCTTGTGAAGGGAACATCTGTGACATACAATAACAATTCAGTTTCCATCTCCAACAAATCCGCACCAAATTCTTCAGTTTGATTTTTTGTCACTTTCCCTTTCTCCTTTTTTCCTTTCCACTCTGGTGGCACCAGCCTCCCTTTTCTGCAGTCCCCTGTCCACTCTCCATTAGGTATTTCTTCCTTGCTCCATTTTGCTCCCCAGTTTTGCCAAAGAGAAAGATGACTTTCAGTAAGGTAGGTGAGCCAACATGACAAGGAAACATGTCAGAACTGAAGCAAGAGAATTTTCAGCATTCCTCGTCCCCTTCTGCCCGTAACTCCCCATCTTTCCCACTGCTTCCTTCCCTCACACACGCTGCTCCACAGCCACACACAGCACAGGAACATTAGAAATGAATCATTTCCCCTGGATTGCCACAGGACGTATCTTTTTCTTCTGGTCATTTAATTGCAAATCAGTGAGCAGACAGATGGAAACTAACAAAGCACACATATGTTTCATAATTAAACAAGTATTGCCTCACTAATTTCTGGTGACTGGAAGAATAAATGTATTTATTTTCACCGCTAGATTTCTGCACATTATCAAAGGCAATGCTTGTGCTGTCTGACCAATTAACTGCATCTTAGCAAAGATGTAACTAGAAAATCTAAAAAGAGGGATCAGCAAGCTGCAGAAAAGATAAAGGTGTTTTTTCTTTTTAAATTATTTTCTCGGTTCTGGAGAATGTGTGCTTTGGTTTTCCTTCCTGAATATAACTGCTCCTAATGTTTAAATATTACTTTAATGTTATGTTAAATGTTATAATGTTATATTAATATGTTATATTATATATTCCCTTTAATAAGTGAATTCACAGGCATGCCCAGTAAATGACAACCTGATTGCAGATTTTATGGTGGCTGTAGCTGTTTCTCTTCACCAGACCAGCATCCCGTGGTCAGGTACAAGCCAGCTTTCTTACTGGCTTCTTACTATAATGCCACCTTACACTTTTTAAGCAATAATAAAGCCCAGCTTTATTTTTCCACACTCTTTCTTATTGCTACCGACAGGCATCTGACCCTCTCTTAAATGCCAGTGATATAGATGGAAACCATTCACAAACTGTCACACAAAGTGTACAGAAGCAGTCTTGTCCTTGGAAACTAGCATTTAAAAGCTGCACTTTTAGAACGAATTTCAGATGGTAGCTAAGAGATTATGTTCATTCAATCCCTGCCCTCTTACTGTTGCCATTAGTAGCAATACTATAGTTATTTTTTATGCAACAAGTTCTTAAGAGGAGCATCCAGAATGTGAACACAACAGGATTTTTTTGGCATTTGTCAGGGAAAAAAAAAGACAATCTAACTACAAAGTGAGTCCTACCTCCATTAGCATTCAGAGTCCCTCACTCCTGCTATTCCCTGTTAAAAGGCAACAAGTGGCTTTATCAGCCACTGTGGATCGTGGCTGGAACATCCCAAAGGAATGGGATGAACTGCTGTGGGGAGGCAGACCCCTGCTCCCTTCCCGTGCAGCCAGCACTGCGGCCCCAGCTGAAGTTGCAGGACAGACAAAACACAGGTTGCTGATTTGGATCGAAAACTTGCTTTTCATTTTTTTCTTTTTTTTTTTAATTGTAATTATGTATTGGTATTCTTTCATTGTGATCCTGGAACAATGTGAGAGCATAATTATAATGGTAGTGTAACTATATAAAAATATTCTGAAAAATTAAGCATGTTTACCTCTGAAAACGTCAATATAGTATATTTGACTGTGTTGAGATTTTTTGCAACTCTGTACAAAACAAGCTTTTAGCAGAACCATAGCAATTTAATGAATCTGTGCTTTCATGAAGCCACAGTTTCCAATGATTTAATAAACACTTCCATCAAGTTTTTCCTGACCCATTCTAGTAAAACACAGGTCATTCCTCTGTCCAAAAGAAGACCAAACTCTGACTTAGTTTTTTTTTCAGGATTACTGTGTTACAACCATGTGGCCTAGTGGGTCTGATTCTATAACGCAAATGGAGGTCAGCTCCCATTGTGTGCTCCATCTCTATTCAAGGGGATAAATCTTGTCTGAGTATTTGATCTCAATCTTCCTGATGGTTATCATTGGTTATTTAAAATTTCCATCTCTCAGTTGTGCAACAAAGCCGCAAGCTTTACAAGCTTTATATATCTCTTACCTAACTCTCCTAAGGAATTAGACAATTTTTCCTCTGACTGGAGGAAACAAACAAACAAACAAACAAATTGAACCATTTGGGAGTGATCTGGGAGCATAGAAACAAACACTAAAACTGCATGTACTTTATCGCCAATCATTCTGTCATCGTCATGCTCCCCTTACAACCTCGATCAAATACAGATACGAGGCACACACACTCCTCTGCTGTTATAACAAGTCCCCTTTGTGCTCAGCAACTTTGAGCTGCAAGTTTACTTCTGCAATATGTCACATTCATCTTTATTTTCAAATAATAAAGTGTATAGCCCATCTGTTGTTACTGACTGATTTGTATTAGCAAGACAAAAGACCTGATTAATGGTACCGTTAAACTGGTTTCACTCATGCAATTCATTCACATTTAGAGAGTAAATTTAAGAAAGCCATTTTAATCTATAAATTTAATTTGGAATTTTTATTTTAGTTGCTGGCCTGAATACAGATGCACTCTTTTATTTGCCTTCTGTAGTATCTGCCAACTGTATATATATATATATTAAATGCAAGTCAAATACAAAACCTATAGGAACAGGTGAAGTGATGCTGAAATCTACATCGATAGAAGCTGGCACAGAATGTTCCACTTAAAAAACTTCAGTTTAATTTTGGTTTAATTTTCTATGAAGGTAAAACAAATCTTTGTCTAAGCCAAGAGCCTTTTAATGTTGAGCAAGTTCTATATTCTTTTCATGCACTTGTTTGTAAAACTATACATATTTTAGCTCTTCAAGCATAACAAGTGGAAAAGGAGTTTTATGGTATACTTCCTTTTTTATGGACCAGTATCCCTGCTCTAATCTGTGGCAGGAAAATATTGTGCTCTGTACACCGATCTATTCATCTCTAGATCACTAGTTTTATTACTATATATCAAGCTTTAATTCTCATCAGCCCAGCATATAACTCACTATATTTCTGAACTGCGAGACTTACACTATTATTGCTTAGATCATAATAGATTGGACCATTATCTCCTTGTGTGAGACCTGCAGCAAATTCTTCTCAAATGGAATTCACTTCGGAATGAGTCAAGAGCGATTTAAAATGAATGGCTGCAAAGCTAATTCCATTTGCATTTGGATGCCCATCACTCGGCAAGATCATTCCCCATGCATTGCAAGGAAGGCAGCTGGAGTGAACAGTATGGATGGGATTTCTGTTCGGTTTTTAATGTTATGATTAAAAAGCTTTCTAGAGCAACAAGTACTGTTTACTGTGAAATTAACAGCAGGTGCTAGCTGGGTAAGACAGCTTTATCAGGATGTAGGCAATGGTTTGTTTTACACTGCATGCCTTTTCAGGAAGGGAAAATTGCTCAGCTGTAAGTCCTTTGGTCACAGAGTTTTCTTTTATCCTGGTAAGGGCATGCAATATCATGGTGCCGCCAGATGGGAAGCAGGGAAGCAAAAAATCCTGTATGCCATACAGTCTGCCTACACCTTAGAGCCCCTTAGTACTGCCTGAGCTATGAAACCCTGCTAAGAAAATTAGGCCAAATTGCATGAGAAGTGGGAGGAAACAGGACTTCTTTGAAGAGGCAGAGAGGTGTGATGTGTAGGCAAGAAGTAAGCTGATGAAGAGAATTACTGGTGAGTAGTTGCTTTGTTGGAGGTCCCTTTTGTCCCTGCCCCATCCCCAGAGACTGCTCACAGAGAGAGGTGGACACAGCAAACCATAGCCTGTGCCCTGAAAGAGAAAGCACATTCTCCTGCCTTGCCGTATGGAAGAAGAGGAGGAGGAGGGTGGCTTTCTCAGCACTGTATTCTCTGTCAGCCCCGCATCTAGTTGATTGCAAGGAGGGCACACCATAAGGCAATCACATGTTATTCTTCAGTATATCAGAAGTGAAAGATTTCAGCAAATAGCCTGGGAAGATTGCAATTTTATAACAGTATCATATTTGGCCAGCCTGGGAGGCTCATATCTGCTTGCTTGGAGCTGAATTCACTGCAGGTCTTCACATGTCTAAAGAGGAGGCTTGGTTTTGCGGCAGCCCGCAAACCAGATGCTTGTTGAACCTTGCTGAACTCTCATGGGAACAAGGTCAAGGGAATTTCAGGCTCACATTTACTGAGCACCCACAAAATTAAATGCTCTTTTCAGCAGGGAAAACAGAGTGCAGGCATGGCCTGGGAAAAGTGATAGAGAAATCGATATGGCATGCAACATTCATCTATTTTTGGGTGAGCTAAGTCCAGAAACAGAATAAATAAATACCACAAAGAGGAATGAACTTCACCTGCACCTACAAGAGCTCAGTGAAAACAATCCTAGCAGACCTCAGCTTAACAAAACTTCGCCAGGAGGATAAATGCAAGTGTTGCATGCGCGTAGAGAAAGAGGATTATATCCACTGAATAGCTATGTGTAGATCAGAAGTCTGTTGGGCAAAAGCCTACCCTCAAAACACCATACATCAAACAAAAAACAAACACATCCTTTCCTTCCCTCCTTTACCTTCACCAAAGGATGAAATTTCAGCATAGGCATAGGAAGCAATGCACAATCCATCGTCAGCCACAGGTGCTAACCTGGAGCCCTTTCTAAAACCCAGGGCATGGGCATCTAAGACATCTGAAATTCTGGATTTTTGGCTCAACTAAAGAGTCCAGGAAGGAGGTTTCTTTTGTTCAATGACAGGCCTACTACACTAAACAGAATAAATACATGAATAAATAAATAAAAAATTAGGCTACCAGAGGTCTGATATAGTGATACTGTTCATTATGTCCCTCTTACCTTGACTAACCTATCTCAGCAAGCTGGAAAGAGCTGAAATAGAGAAGAAAGCACTATGCTTTCCCTTGCAACAACAGCACACAGCTCGACATTGGACAGGGTGCCTGCTACAACTGAGAGCAATGGTTCAAAAGTGGGAAAGTTCCACAGCTGCAGAGGGAAAAGAAGCCACCATGGGTGCTCCTGGCTTGCAGCACTGTGGCGAGCAGAGACCCATCCTGTTGCGTGCTTCACTCCATGCTCCTATTTCACATGAATGTTGCATGGTCAGATATAAAACTGATGGCAGAGGAAGATGAAAGAGTAAACAGTTATTGCTCTGCCATGGTCAACATGGACAGCCTGCACAATCAGGCTACCTATAACAATCAGTTTGTGCTCTGTTTCCTCCACTTTGACAGCACCATCTCCTTCTCCTCCCATATTTTCAAACATATTTTGCCTGGCTTATCCTGGTAAAACTGCACTGATGGTAATTAAATCAGATCTGATTTGCATCCGAGTAAAGAAAAGGAGATTCAGATCTAAAGGAGGAAAATAATTTTATTTTTAATCAAATGTACTAGATGGTGTGTACCAGCTTTATAAAGCAACGTGCAAGTTATATATTATTGCCTGGGAAAAATGCATCTTCCCCTAGTTCATTTAATTCATAATTATAATTAAAGTTTCTGTTTCTCCTGAGGCCAAAGGCAATTTTATCATCACTCAGATCAGAGGCAAACCAAAGACAAAACATGTGTCCTCAAAATGATTCTTACAGCCTTCTGTAAGAGAGAGAGTTCTTTATACATCATGTTGCTAATCCAAGACAAAACTTGTGCGTACATAACACTGACATGACATTTAAGGTGCTGTATCCATAACTTTACCATTGCCCTGAGACAAACTCTGTCAGACTACAAGCTGCTGCCTAAACATGCAAGGGATGGCACAGGTACTTGTTAGCATTGGACACAGTGCAGAAAAAAGCCAGAATGTAGTATGATTTCACACAAGGCAATGAAAATACTTTCTGTAGCATATGAAGAGCATCAAGCTGTTCTTTGTGCAACGAGGTTTACAATAATTGTTGTCAGTATGAGAAATCCAATGCAGTAATCTGCAAGCTATGTTATGAGGCTGCCTAACCATTTAAACAGATAAATAAAGATGGACGCAAATCACTGGGGGGTGAGACTGACTTACAAGTACTAAAAGTGCGAAATGTCAAGTGAAAAGGCAGAGGCCCTGTCTCTCTGCCATCGTGCACTGCCCGTCACATCCTCCTTTGCAATACATTTATTAATTCTTGTGGAAACTTTGCTCTTATGCCTGTACAGAGTTACTGGATTGGGTTGGTTCAGTTATAGTGCCAAGGCTGTCATATGTGCAGCACCCGAAAGTAAAACAACAGTGCTTGTGCAAACCAGAAATGACATCAGTGAAATTTCTTTGTAATTATTATCATGTGGAAGATTGCTCTCCCTTGTCCTGTTGCTCTCCCTTTCCATTTCTTTAAAACGAATAAAATATTCGTGCTTTAAAAAAAGAAAGACTGTCTCAGAAACTTCATCTCCCTTACTCTATTAAGTAACAAAACCACAGAGAATAACAAAAAATATTAGTTCTCCAAGCACATATGCTGTATTTCATAAATGTGAGCTCTGGGCATTTAGCCTACTTGTAAAACAGACACAGCTCCTGGTAGACATGATTGTGCCAGTAGAGTTCATGCAGTTGGACTGCATACTCTTGCTATGTTTCTTTTCTCTTGTATGAATATGACATACGAACACTGAAGGAACAGAGTCAGATGATGCCTACAAAACTGAAACGCATTTTTCCTTTTGGGTTCTAGTTAGCGAAGAGTCTGTATGATGGCATGGGATCCCTTCCCAACCACCCGCAAAGCAAAGTCTGATCTGAAACATTTCTGCCCCAGCTGCCATTAGTAGTCATAATGGTTGACACGGGGTCAAAAAATTATTAAACCTCCAAGGAACATCATTTCCTCTTCAGTGTTAGGCTTCACTTTTCTTTGACACATTAGTCCTGAAGCAGCTCCAGGCTCTTGACCCCTGCTTTAACCCTGATAACTAATTAAAGATGGACAAGGCTTAGGCTAAAATACTTTTTGTTAAACCTATTCATTCTCAAGTCCCCTTCAGGCACTCTTTGTCACACAGGACAGAGCCTGACATATTTACATGAAGATGAAAGTAGGTGCCTGGTACAATAATATGAAAAATCTTTTTACAAGACCTAACTTAACCTTTGTGGTTAGAAGGTAGGATGCGTTTTATAGCACATAAAATAAATTCTCAATACATACTGGAAACAAGTTTCCTGGGCATAGTCCAAAACATACAATTCAGGAAAAATATGAGGATAATTAAATTTGTATGCATTTTTTAAATTAAAAGTTCACACCCAGGTTCCTCTTCTGACTGCTATGTCAATGGTCTAAATGTGGTGTCCTGAACACAATAAAAAATGAAAAACTGATCCAACCTTTTCTCAAGTGAGGATTTTTAGGGCTCTTTCATGTCCTGGAAGGAATGGCAGAGCTCATACTAGAAAGACATCAGCTGTAGGCACATGGATTTTGGGGCCAGTGGTAAATCATAGCATTCAACACAACTTGGTTTAACATAAATCAGTCTGTGTACTGCGTATTGTTGATGGCTAGAGCACATACTGCCAGCTTGAGAGAGCATCTATAACAGGATGTAGTACTTTGCAAATGCTTTCTTAGCTTTTTATGTTGTTTCATATTAATAATTAAACTTGCTTCTTGCATCAGTATGCTAGGGTTAAAACGTCAGTCCTTTGGTTTTAGCAAGAATGGCTATTTTTATCCTTACTTTTCCCATTATTAAAACTGCTGCAGAGCTCCGCTCCTAGATTTCTAATGCTTTCAGTGCAAGCATTTTTCTCAGCAAAAGGTGATGATCAACATCTTGTGATTAATAAAACTGAGGTCTAGTGGGATGTTATGGATCTTGATTCTGTAAGCTATCTGAAGTTTCCAGTTAATGTAATCAGCAGGATCACTCCATCCCAGAGAAACACGAGACACTTGCCTATGCCTAAAATAACAGCTCAGTTGAATGGTCTTCTGGTTAAGGCATTGAGCTGAGACCCAGGGAATGGATATTCTTGTGTGACCGTGGGGAAATTTACCCTGCCAGGTTCAGGGTCCCATCTGCAAAATGGATGTAGCAGCGTAATAAGTAGCACTCTAATGCACTACCTTCACAAATGAGTACACAATTCAGCACTCAGATTCTTTCCTCAAAATTTCTCCAAAATACCTCAATCAGTATGGTTTAATAGCCTATTGGCTAAATAGCCAAATCCTAAAACTCAAAGGATGATAACAAAAGCTATATTTACAGAACTACTAGGGAATAAATCCTGGCTATTTTGGAGCCAATGCAAGTTCTGCCAGTGAGATGTACAGCACCAGGTTATTCTCTGAGCCCCTGAGCTCCTGCAATAACCTCCTGCTTTCATGTTGGTTTCCTGTATCCATGGAGCAGTTGAGGAGTGGGATTTGGAGCAGGAGCCTGATCCTGGGTGCTGTGAAGAGCTCTCTCCATGGGCTAGGGGTGTCCTGATGGGACTGCTGTCCAGAGACGTTAGTCCTCATGAATATCTACTCATTCACTATTTTCTTCCTTGGATCTTAATGACATTATTATTGGTCTGGTGCTAGTTACCTAATTTCATCCACAGCCAATTTTTCAAGAACCATAAATTATTTTGTAGGAGGCTGATTTATCCCAGCAGAAGTACAAATTGAATTAGAAATCCATTAGCTAAATTCTGAAGCAGGAGCTTCTGGGGAGAAGGGGAAGGGGAGGGAGGGAACTTGGGAATCCAAGCACCAGATGTGGAAAAGGGGAAAAAATCCTTAAAAGAAGTAGGAAAATAAAAGATAAATATCATCTTATTGAATTAAGCACACAGGTATTTAGGCAGCCAGATGGGAGAACACAGATTATTGCCTAGGATCAGAAATATGAGTCAGACATTTATTTATTTATTTTGACTAGCAATTGGCTTTGTAAGTACATGAGACTTTGTAAGCAGATGAAAAGCAGAGGCCTGCTTGCATGTCATGCTTGCATTCATGCAAATAACAGCAGACTGTGTGTACTATATATACTAATAAAGCTAATCATAAGGTGTTCAACCAAATCTTAATGCAAAATAATTAGCTATATTCCTCCCTCTGAGTGAAAATGAAAACAAGAAAGGCTTATTTACTCTGAAAATATGCAGGATGATTTAGTCGGCTATGGTCCTCCATGCAAAGCCTGTTTATTTGAGGAAACACACTGACAATGTCCCCCTTTGAGCACATGTTTATTTACAGGAGAGCACGTCCTCACCTCTTGCCACTCTACCCCTACCACCAGCAGACTCAGCAAATGAAGGTAAATGGAGGGAGAATGCAGCTAGTTCATTGACATTAACACCCTATCATTTTCTAAAGCTGGAAACAATGATGGATGGATCCCAGGGTCCATGGAGGGATACTGCAGCACAGACCCTCTGATTCTGCATCCACAAGAGTTACTTCGGGAGTCTGTGAAAGGGTTGAAGTATTTGGTTAGAGATTGGAAAGTTCCCTCTGCAGTGACTAACCTCATTTACAATCATTTCCTAAGTCTTGCTGACTTCTTACTCTCAAATTCTCAAACAACTGAAAAAAAAAAAAATCCTAAAACTTAAAGAGCAACCTGAGACTGCAGGCTCTTGCTTTACCCCCAAATCAAACTTCGACTCAAGTGCCTGTGAAGTATCACCCTTCCCATCATCAGGAGCACACACGATAGCTCAGAGAGAAGTTGTTGAGACCAGATATCAAACATGCAGTGCCAATGGGAAGCTCTGACAAGTGTCATAAGACTTTTTCTGGATCATAGACCGTAAAGTTCCAGTACTAATAAAACATGTGGTCACCTTTCCTAGCCACCACTCCACCCTTTGCCTCCAAATCTTTTCAAGTTCACTCCATGGCCACTAAAAGAAAGAAAGAACAAGGAAAGGAAAAGAAAAGGAAATCTTCTAAATGCTCAGTAATCAGCATTACAACTGGAAACATTAGTTAAATTAGAGAAACCCTCAGTAAGTGCTGAGAACAGATCCAGCACTGATGTTTTGTGGAAAGGCAGATGGGACTGGTGTTCAGAGACTGGCAGCGTAAGTTTAATTCTTGGCTCTTGCTTCCCTTCCTCATCTGTAAATAGTTTCTTGTCTGCCACATCCACTTTTAATGTACGTATCCTACAGAGACAGATACCTCTTAATATGCCAACAGAAAATGCCACTGATTGTGGGGCTTCAGATCCTGAAAAGACAGTAGAAGAGTCACTGCAAAGATGTTGTTTCTCATTAGTGTTGTGAATTGGTTTGGACTAAATCAAAAGCACTCCAAAACTGAATTTATAGGTCAGATACTAATATTATTGTGTTCTCTTTCCAGTACCAGTAGCTGAAAGCACACATGCAGAGAGAGAAAAGGCGGCTAGACGTGTTTCTAACTTGACTGCCTCTGGCAGCAGGGATAAGAAATGCTGGGAGATATCTAGCTCTGCTTTGTAGATGCTGAAGGTGCTAATGCATTGTGTAGGACTCAGGACCATGTCATTTAGACAGTGTTAAAATGGCCATTAAAAGTTCATCGCTGGTGTCGGGACACATGGTCATTTATACCTGTCATTGACTCCCCTTTGTCTAAAGAAAGCTGTATTGCTCAATAATAACCCACATTATGCCAAGAAATTGCTTTTGTTTGTATCTCTATCTAGCCCCAAAATGTAAATCTTCGAGGTCTGAAATCCCTGTACAGGTAACTCTGCTACCTGTGCCAGAGCCTTGGTCCTCACCAGAAGAGAATGGATGCCTTTGGGTTTGATTTTTAAAATACGGACTTGCACTCAAAAAGACAACAGAACAATGTCAATGAATGAATCCAAAACAAAAAGAAAAAGAAATGTTGTTGAGGAATAATGGAAATACAATTCATTTGCAGGATTTGCAGGACATGTTTTGTATTGCTATGTGATATTTATTTATTGGAGCTCCTCAGCAGGTCAGATCCAAGCTGGGGAGCAATAAATCAGTGCTCTAATCTCCCTCCCCATCATCCCCAGCCTTTCTGAGGAAGCTGATATCCAGCTCCAGCTGAATCTATCGAGTCCTGATCATAAATGCCATCACTAGAAAAACATAGACCTAAGCTATCTGGCTGTTTTGAGCATAAAGCATAAATATTTTAACTATTTTCTGCTTCCTCATCTCTGTCTTTCTTCATCCCTTTTCTTGGGTTTTCTATCCTATTTTTTATTCCCCATTTGGATCCTCTTTCTTTCCTCAATTCTCTCTACCTTTTTTTTTTTTCCTTCTTTTTCTTTTCTTCCACATCCTTCCCATCCTTCTTTTTCTCAAGCTCAGCCAACCTGACTGGTTGGGAATCCCCCTGTGTTATTACAAATGCAAAAGGTTCATAGCCAAGAAGAGGAGACAGAAAATGACTGTAGACAGGAGCTCTCCCAAAAGCCAACATCTAACCTAAATATTTGTATCTACTTTTATGACTCTCAGAAAAATTAACTACATTTTTTACCCATATCCATGCAAGTTCCATCCATCCATGCAGTAGTAATAACATTGTAATATTTAAATAAACTAATAAAGCAAGAGTTAATCCTGTTTTATTCTAGTGTCTAACCAAACACTACAGTTTAAAGTAGTTCTCCACTTAGTTTAAACAGCTTTTACTGCTGCTTATTTGGTAAAATTGGCTTGAACAGCACAAGACAATTTTGACATTAGGTAGTCCCATTCAGCAGGTTTCTAATTTGTGACCAGTACAACACAGTGTTATTAAATCAAACATCTGTAAATACATAGTAAAAAGCACATTCTGTGATTGTACAAGCCTTGGAGCAGAAAGGGTAGAAAACATACAGCATTAGTTATTAGCCATAGTATGGGAAGGTTTTACACCAAAAAAGTCATTTGCAATAGTTCAGTCTTACCCTCTGAGTCACATTTCCTTTAAAGAGGCAAGATCACAGCGCACAAGCAAATTAATATCTAAATTAAAACTGCAGCTGTGCACTTGGGTAGTAATTGTGTGCAAGAAACCTCAGAAGCTCTCTGTTAATACTCAAAGCAAGGGGTATATTTTTGGTTGGATTCCCACTGTACTCGGAGCTGATGCCAAAACACATTATAGCACAGCTGAAAACAGGTATTGTAAGAGCAAGACAGTCAGCATTTTGCCTTGGGAGTCTGGGCTGTCGCTTCCTGTTAATGAACAAAACCTCTGTTAGCTGAGTTGCTTCATTCTCAAAGCCACCTCTGCTGTTTGGTAACATGTAATGCTCTCACCCTATCCACACTCGACAGAGGACAACACTTTCCACCACTGTAATTTTAATATGAATCCACACAAGAAAAACCACAAACCACTACTACATTCATCTTTGTCGATATGTTGAAGTTAGACTGCACTGCACAATGAATTACTTATAGCTGGAGCTGATTTTTAAGTGACTGTATTGGGTTTACGTGGTAAAGGTTTGGTAGTGGGGGGCCACAGGGGAGGCTTCTGTGAGAAGATTCCAGAAGCTGCCCCATGTCAGATAAGAGCCAGCTCCAGCCGGCTCCAAAAGGGCCCCGCCGCTGGCCAGACCTGAACCAATGAGCGATGTTGTTTGCGCCTCTGTGAGAGCAGATTTAAGAAGGGGAAAAAACTGCTGCGCAACAGCAGCTGGAAGAGAGAGGGGTGAGGAACAGTCCTGCAGACACCAAGGTCTGTGAAGAAGGAGGGGGAGGAGGTGCTCCAGACGCTGGAGCAGAAGTTCCCCTGTGGCCTGTGGTGAGGCCCATTGTGGAGCAGGCTGTCCCCCTGCAGCCCATGGTGTACCACATGGAGCAGATCTCCACGCTGCAGCCCGTGGAGGAGCCCATGGTGGAGCAGGTGGATGTGGCCTGAAGGAGGCTGCAGCCCATGGAGAGCCCCCG